>QRFJ01000117.1:513446-606959 GCA_006176705.1 Cocos nucifera
TCTAAAAGCATTAAGATCATATTTATATACTCCTCATGAATAAAATTTAAAAATAAGCCATACTGAATATTGCATCAAAAGAGTGGCTACACCTTAGCCTTAGTAAAATAAAATTTAGTTCATGATAACAAATTCAAAAATAGCAAATAAAATAAAAAGCATGAAAAAATTAGACTGTTTGATTGCTGAAATTTATTGTCTGCTGCTCTTGATGTGGAGAACTTGACGAAGAAGAAGAGGCTCCTTGATGTCTTGATCATTGAAGAAAAATAAAAAAAAACTTTTAATTTTCTCATAAATCACTTTTTTTTTATCTCTCTCTTCTCTCTTTCTCTCTCTTTCTCTCTCTCTCTTTCTCCTCGTCTCTCTCTTTGTCTCTCTCTTTTTTTTTTCTTTTCTTTTTTTTTTGCATCAATTTTGGGCTCGTTTGAAGTCCATTTTGCCTAAAATTTTTTTCATCTGAACCAGAAAAATGAGATCTTCATATTGATGGCCTTCTTTCCTGCATAAGATTAATAAAAGTATTAATTTTTAATAAAATAGATTAATTTATTTTATAATTTAATACTTTTATTAGTATATTTTTACCACTTATCACACCCCCCAACTTAGTCATTGCTAGTCCCTTAGCAATGTTTTATTTAATACCATATTTCAATAAGATTATCTTTCACAAAGATAAAATCTAGGATTAAAAGTCAAAAAGTTTAGAAAATACTGCTAATTAAGCATTGAGCTTCAGAAGCAAATTTTTCAGTCAATACAATTAAAAACTTTCTTAGAGTACATCAAAGATCTATAGCACCTGTGTTCGTGATCACTAACTTTAGCATTTCAGTATTAAATTAAAAGAACAAAAGTATCCTCTCTTATCACCTATTTTGGTCAATTTTCTATACATTCTCAATTTTATACTCATGAATTAAGGTAGCTTTCACACTGCCTTTTCTTCTCTTTTTTTTTTCTTTCTTTCTCTTCTTTTTTTTTTATTTCACGGCAACAGGCTCCTTTTTTTATAGGCAAAGAATTTGATTTTCCCTCAAATTCTATCAAAAACTAGGTTTAAGACTCCCAAAATAACTCAAATTAAGATCTGGATAATTTTGACCGTTGGATGGTGATCAAACATCCAAAAACCACTCAAAAACCCTTTAAAATAACCTAGATCAAGTCAGATTTAATCTCAGCCGTTGGATCGACCGTTGGATCGAATCTGGACCGTCCGATCATGTTGAAATAAGCCTTCAGACCTTTAGTTTTATGTCGGGATGAATCTCGGCCGTTGGATCTCGACCGGGAGATGCCGTCCATCAGCACCTTCTTCTCGTCCGTCCGATCAAGCTTCAGTGAAAATCGCCCGTTGGATCAGGCCAAATTCCCAAATTGCCCTCCATGGACCGTGCGCGAGCCCGGTGTTGCGTGGACCATCGGATTCTTCAGCCAATCAACGCGTGCTTTATTCTATGAAATTCCCAAATTACCCTTCAGATGGTCCACCGTGCGCTGCGAAAAATGCTGACGTCATCCTGACGTCAGCGTTGCGTCGGCATTTTTTTTTTTTTTTTTTTTTTACTATGCTGAGCATCCTGGCCTTTCCTTCACCGTTTTACATGAATTTTCACACTTGACCTAGGTGCAGAGATCCAGTTACTAGGCTTTGGGCAATCCACAAATACTCTATCTTTTGCACTTTATTTATAGGCAGGTAGCTCTTTCCTTAAATTCAAGTTTCTTTGATTAGAATGTATATTAATTACCAATTTTCAGTGATAATTGAATCCTCAGTTGACCTTATAATCAATACCTACTTTGCCTTGTTAGTGTGCATGTGCAATAAAAAGTGCTAATAATCTTTTAATGACCTAAGTAGGCTGCTAAAAGTTGACCAACTAATCTACTTCTTTAACTCATTACATTCATTAGCAAATAATTCTATCTTTTATCACTTATCCAGTTTATCTTGCTCAAGATTTTCTTCTTGACACATGATTTTTTTTTTATATATATAATTATTCTACATTGTCTTAAAGGAGAAAGAAAAATAAAGGATGTAATAAAGGACAGGAAGGAATACACCTGATTTTATTCAGTCTGGTTCTTTGGAGCTTTGAAATTTTGCTTGAGTTCTCATTGATTTTTCTGCAAAATTGAAAATACACACCAGAGCAGTAAAAGAGCAACAATAAATTACTGAAAAAATAAAAGAAAAAAAAAATGATCAAAACTAAAAAGAAAAGAAACAACCTATCTAGTAGTTCTGATTTATAGTCTTCAGCTTGACTTTCTTTGAGTTCTAAAGTGGATCAATCTGGTGCCACTTCAATTGGAATACTTTCATGTTTGATTCGCAGTCCTCTTTTCAATTTGACATTGCTCCTTTTATAGTCTCAAACCTATTTTCTACAGAATTCTCATATAATGGATTGTCAATAATATCAATTAGAAAATAAGTTTGATTATCATCAGTTTGTTTAGTATCTTTGAAAACATTAAAAGTAACTTGTTCATCTTGGACTCTAAGAATTAATTTTTCCTTGTTGAACATCTATTAAAGCTCCTCCAGTAGCTAAAAAGGGTCTTCCCTAAAATAAGGGGTACATCATAATCTTCTTTCCATATCAAGAACAATAAAATCAATAGGAAAAATAAACTTGTTTACCTTTACCAAGACATCCTCCACTATACCTCTTGGATATTTAATGGATCTATCGGCTAATTGAAGAGTAATAGTGGTAGGCTTTGGTTCTCCTAGACCCAGCTTCCTGAAAATAGAAAAAGGCATGAGATTTAATGCTTGCTCCTAAATCACATAAAACTTTATCAAAACTACAATCACCAATAATGCAGGGGATAGTAAAACTCCCTGGATCTTTTAAGCTTCTGTGGTAATTTATTTTGAAGTATTGCTGAGCATTCTTCATTCAAATTTATTCTCTCATGCTCCTTCAGCTTTTTCTTATTTGTTAAGATTTCTTTGAGAAACTTGGCATACCTGGGCATTTGAGTAATAGCATCTACAAAAGGAATATTAATATGTAAATTCTTTAAAATTTTGAAAAAGTTAGAAAATTTCTTATCTGGATGCTGTATTTGTCTCTCTGGGAATGGTAGTGGCGGCACGTAGGGCTTCACATTTGGATCAGCAAACCGTATACCTGGAGACCATCCATCTGCTGGTTGTTTTGGTGACTGACGAATTTTGAGTTGATGGTTCCTTATTTGTAGTTGGCTCTTCAGTCTCTTTCTTCTGATGTGGCTCCTCCAGCTTTGTACCACTTCTTAGGGTGATAGCATTGACTTGCTCCCTTGGATTTGTCTCCGTATTGCTTGGCAAGGATCCTTGAGGTCTCTCGGAGATTATCTTAGCCATTTGACCTATTTGCATCTCCAAGTTTCGAATTGCTGCTGTTTGGTCCTGCCTAAGTTTGGCTTCCAAATTTTTTATAGTTGCTTCTTGGTTTTGCATAAATTTGACCATCAGCTCTTCCATGTTGGACTTCTTTTCAGGTACTTGGAATCCCGGGGGTGGCTGTTGTGCTGCATTTTGATTGCTCCATGAGAAATTTGGGTGCTGCCTCCACCCTTGATTGTATGTGTTGGAGTAGGGATTGTTTTGTTGCGGCCTGAAAAAATTACCAATATAATTAGCTGTATCAGTTGTTTTAGCAAAAGGATTACCTATCTGGCAATTGCTCGTATCGTGTCCTCCTCCACACAGGTCACAAGTAATGCTCTGAACATGCATAGCTGTTCCCTTTAAGTTGTTGACTTCGGCTCTAAGGGCTGCAATTTCAGCTAGTAAAGGTTGGCACGCAATCTACTCCCTGCACAGCTGCTAGTCTTTTTGGCATCATGCGCTCTGTCTGCCATTGATAGCTATTTGATGCCATCTCATCGATCAGATCGAAAGGCTTCTTCCTCCATTTTTTCGATTAATGGTTCCTCCTGCTGCTGCATCAATCATAGAATCGATTAGTAGGAGATAAACCATTATAGAAAGTTTGTACCTGAAGCCATACGGGTAGTTGATGATGTGGACATCTCCTCAGCAGTTCCTTGAAATGCTCCCAAGCCTCATATAGTGTCTCCATGTCCATCTGCATAAAAGAAGTGATATCGTTGCGCATCTTAGCAGTCTTGGAAGGTGGAAAGTACTTGGCTAAGAATTTTTGGGCTAGGACATCCCAAGTTGTGATAGAACCTGCAGGAAAGAGAATGAAGCCAACTTTTAGCTTTATCCCGTAAAGAGAAAGGAAATAACCTTAATCTAATAGCATCATCCGACACCCCATTAATTTTAAAAGTATCACAAAGTTCAAGAAAATTAGAAATATGGGCATTCGGATCATCATGCATGTGTCCACTGAATTGGACAGTTGATTGAATCATCTGGATCATCGCCGATTTTATTTCGAAGTTGTTTGCTCGTACAGGCGGTCTCCTGATGCTCGAAGCTGCATCGGCTATAGATGGTGTGATGTAATCATTTAATGGACGATGTACTGGTCGAATAGCTTCATGCTGTCCTTCAGTCGCCATATCCAATCCTAGATTGATGTCGTCAGGATCTTCAGCTGCCATGTTTCTCTCTTGTTGTAGTCTTCTAATAGTTCTTTCAATTTCTGGATCTAGAGGTAGTAAGTTACTATGTCCAGTACGTGTCATGCACTAAATTTTTTTTTTTTAATAATAAAAATTAAAAATAAATTTCTAAAGTAAAGCTAGGATCAAAATTTTAATATTGTTTTAGACACAATCCCCGGCAACGGTGCCAAAAACTTGATGCGTGCTAATTTATAGCTATGGCAAGTGCACCAGTCGATCAAGTAATAAAGTGAATGAGTAGAGTATCGTCCCTAGAGGATTGGAAAATAAGTACTGAAAAGCTCTTTCCTATGCTTTATTTAGAAGATCGATTTATGAGAATAAGAAATTAAAAAAAAATAAAAAAAAATAATTAAAAGTTTTTAATTAAATAGAGAGAGTGTAAATTATTAGGGTTTTAAATTCAAGAGCAATGGATTACTAAGGCAATCGGTTCACCAACTCAGTCAATACAATATTCAGATTTTTAGATTAATTTTATTTCATGTGACGGTGGAGTCTCCTAATTTATTCACTATCCTTTGGTCCAGGCATAGCAAAACTATTAATATTTATTAATTACCCTTTGATCCAGGTGTAATTTAAATAAATATTAATGCATTAGATTTTGTGAAACCCTCTAATTAAAATACACTGCATCCAAAGCGCACTAAAATTCCTGCATGCATATGAATTCTAATTTGATTCATAATACAAGGTATATAATCAAGAAGCATTAACATAGATGTACTTGGTCCGTAACATCTATGTTCATCAAATCAATTAGAAGATGGCCAGTAATCTAAAAGCATTAAGATCATATTTATATACTCCTCATGAATAAAATTTAAAAATAAGCCATACTGAATATTGCATCAAAAGAGTGGCTACACCTTAGCCTTAGTAAAATAAAATTTAGTTCATGATAATAAATTCAAAAACAGTAAATAAAATAAAAAGCATGAAAAAATTAGACTGTTTGATTGCTGAAATTGATTGTCTGCTGCTCTTGATGTGGAGAACTTGACGAAGAAGAAGAGGCTCCTTGATGTCTTAATCATTGAAGAAAAAAAAAAAAAAACCTTTTAATTTTCTCACAAATCACTTTTTTTTATCTCTCTCTTCTCTCTTTCTCTCTCTCTTTCTCTCTCTCTCTTTCTCCCCGTCTCTCTCTTTGTCTCTCTCTTTTTCTTTTCTTTTTTTTTTGCATCAATTCTGGGCTCGTTTGAAGTCCATTTTGCCTGAATTTTTTTTCATCTGAACCAGAAAAATGAGATCTTCACATCGGTAGCCTTCTTTCCTGCATAAGATTAATAAAAATATTAATTTCTAATAAAATAGATTAATTTATTTTATAATTTAATACTTTTATTAGTATATTTTTACCACTTATCAGGGCACACATGAGCCATTGAATGGGCCTCTTCCTTCATCCTATCTTAAATAATCGGAGGTCTTCGACTTGCTCATATTAGGGCGAGGTTCTCCTCCTGTTCCTAACATGGCACTAGGAGCACAGATGGGCCGTTGAATAGGCCTTTCCCCTCCTTCTATCTTAAATAATCGGAGGTTTTTGACTTGCTTATGTTAGGATGAGGTTCTCCTCCTATTCCTAACATGGTGCTAGGGGCATAGATGGGCTGTTGAATGGGCCTCTTCCCTCCTCCTATTTTAAATAACTGGAGATCTTCGACTTGCTCATGTTAGGATGAGGTTGTCCTCCTATTCCTAACATGGCCATTTTTGATTGCTTCTTTTCTGCCATCACATAGTTTTTGCACCAAGAAACAATAATGTTGAAATGGAGTTTTATTAGAGAAAAATTATTGGTAGTATATTTTTAAATTTTCTGAATTCTAAGATCATGGGAGTGTTGTTCCTCCGAGCTCTTTTAGATAATAAATTTTGGACCGGATGACCTCCTCTATTTCATATGGGCCTTCTCAATTTGGGACAAGCTTTTTCTAGCTCTGAGGTTGAGAGATGGCGGCTCACCAAAGCACTAAGTCCCCCACTATGAATATTTTACCTCTGACTCTGGAGTTATAGTATCAGGCCACCCTTCATCTGTAGGCCACCATCCAAACCCGGGCTTCCTCTCTTTTTTCTTCCAACAAGTCGAGGTCGACTCTGAGGTCCTATGAGTTATGTTGCTCATCGAAGGCCACGATCCATGCTGATGGGAGCTTAAGCTCAATTGAGATGACTGCCTCCATTCTAAAGGCCAAGGCGAATGGTGTTTTCTCGGTCGATAGTCTTTGAGTAGTTCGGTATGCCCAGAGGACATGGTAGAGTTCGTCCACCCAGGCCCCCCTTGCTCTGTCGAGTCTTGTCTTGATGCCTTGTAGCAGGTCCAATTGGTCACTTTAGCTTCCTCATTTGCTTGTGGGTGAGCTACTGACAAGAAGTGATGGAAGATGTTTAGATCTTTGCAGAACTCAGCGAATCTCATTCCAGCAAACTATCGTCCGTTATCTATTATGAGAGTTTGGGGCAGACCGAACCGATAGATGATTGACTTCCAGATAAAGTCCTATACCTTGGCCTCGATAATTTTTGCTAATGGTTCGGCTTCGACCCATTTGGTAAAGTAGTCAATTATGAACAGGAAGAACTTTCATTGTTCGGATGCCATTAGGAAAGGGCCAAGTATATCCATTCCCCACTGCGTAAAGGGCCAAGGTGCGCTTAGCGGAGTAAGTTTGAAGGTCGATTGTCTTTGTATATTTGCATTTCTCTAACAACGATCATATTTCTTGATGTACTCCGTAGAATCGTGGTATAAGGTTGGTCAATAGTACCCTTGTCGAAGTAGTTTTTGTGATAGGGATCTGGCTCCTACATGACTTCCATAAATTTCCTCATGCACTTTTCAAAATGCGAAGTCGGCCTCTAAAGGTCCGAGACATCTCAACAATGGTAGCGAATACGATCTTTTATACAACTTGCCATCATAGAAAACGTACCGAAAGGCTTGATTTCTGAGTTTCCGAGCTTCTTTTGGATCATGAGTAAGAACTCCCTCTTTGAGATAGGCAACTAATAGGTCAATCTAGCTCGGCTCGAGCTCCGTCTGCATAACGAGCTATGATTCCTCTGAGCTTGGATATTTTAGAGTTTCAAAAAATACTTCTTTGGACAGTCTGACTGGGGCCAAAGTGGCTAATTTAGAGAGGAGGTCGGCTCTTGCATTTTCCACCCTTGGAATCTATTGAATGCCAAAATTGTCGAAGATTAGAGTCAAATCCTTCACTTTCTCAAAGTATTTTATCATACTTTCCTCTCGTGCTTCATACTTGCCACTAACTTGGCCGACCACCAATTGAAAATCACTATAGACTTGAAGTTGATCTACTTTTAGCTCTCTTGCTATTTTTAATCCGACGATTAATGCTTCATATTCAGCCCTATTATTAGTTGTAGAAAATTCAAAGCATAGCGCGTACTCGACGATGACTCCCTCGGGGTTGACTAAGACTAACCCCACATCTACTCCAGCGGAGTTGGACGAACCATCTACGTACAGGGCCCAAAATCTTAGGAAAGGTCGGAACATTCTTTGGGGAGGCTTGATTGCAACCATGGGATGTCAGTCTCATTCTATTCAAGCTTGGCTTCATCTGGAATGGTGCATTCAACTATGAAGTCGGTCAGTGCCTGAGCCTTGATTGCTGGCTGAGGTCGATTGTTGATGTCGAACTCTGTTAATTTAATTATCCATTTTGCAATTCTTCCGGAAGCATCCATTTGATGAAGATTTGCTTTAATCGGCTGGTTAGTGAGGAGCGTTATAGCATATCCCTGAAAGTAAGATCAAAGTCTTCTTGCTGCAATCAGAAGAGTATAAGTCAATTTTTCCAACTTTGTATACTTGATCTCGGCATCCCTTAGGATCTGGCTTATGTAGTAGATTGATCACTATATTTTTACCTCTTCTTTGATCAAGACTATCGCTAGCGCCGTAGGGGAGACCACGAGGTAGAGAAACAGCTCCTCTTTGGATTCGAGTCTAGCAAGTAGGAGGGGCAAGTCGAGGTAGTTTTTGAGCTCATCGAATGCCTTTTGGCATTCCTGAGTCCAATGAAAATCTTTTGGTTTCTTGAGGATTTGGAAGAAGGGTATGTAGCATTCGACCGACCTCGAGATAAAATGACTCAAAGATGCCACCTTCCTGATCAGGCGCTGAAATTCCTTAATGGACTTCGAAGCGATAATTTCCTGGATAGCTCAAATTTTCTCTAGGTTGGCCTCGGTCCCTCATCTTGAGATCATGAATCTCAAAAATTTTGCTGAGGCTATCCTAAAGGGGCACTTGGTTGGGTTCAGCTTCATCTTATATTTTCTGAGTGCATCGAAAGCCTCTTCAAGGTCGAAGACATGATTGACAATCTCTCAACTTTTGACCAGTATGTCGTCAATGTAAACCTCCATATTGCGGCCGATCTGCTCCTTGAAGATTTTATTGACCAAGCGCTGGTAAGTCGCGCCTGCATTTTTAAGCCCAAAGGACATGACTCTGTAATAGTAAAGACCATGGTTAGTAATAAAAGTAGTCTTCTCCTCATCCTCTGATGCCATCCAAATTTGATTGTAGCCAGAGAAGGCATCCATGAAGGTGAGGAGCTCGTAGCCTGAAGTCGCATCCACCAGTTGATCGATTCTAGACAAAGGGTAGCTATCTTTTGGGCAGGTCTTGTTAAGCTTCTTAAAATTGATGCACATCCTCCACTTGCCATTGGCTTTCTTGATTAAGACTACATTAGAGATCCAAGTCAGGTAGCTGACTTCTCGGATAAATCCGGTGTTGAGAAGCTTGTCGACTTCTTCTGCTATCACCTTCAATCTTTCTGGTGCATGGCCTCGAACTCTTTCTTTCACTGGTCGATGCTTGGGGTCAATGGCCAGCCGATGTTCCATAACCTTGGCATTAATCCCAGGCATATCTGTCGGAATCTAGGCGAAGACATCGGCATTCCTTCATAAGAAGGCGATGAGCTACTTCCGAACTTCATCTTTCGGGTTGGAGCCAATTTGCACCGTATGCTCCGTATTTCTGTCATTCAGGGGGATGGTCAAAAGATCTTCTATGGGCTTGCCCCATTCTTCAGCAAGGTCATCGCGGACATCTAGCCCATCAACAGGACAAGGGTCAGACCGTTCTTTCTTTTGTAGGGCAATTGAGTAGCAGTGCCTTGCTAGAGCTTGATCTCCTTTAACCTCTCTGATTCCATAACTTGTTGGGAATTTTATCTTCAAATAATAAGTTGACACCACCGTCCGAAGAACATTTAGAGCAGGTCGATCGAGAATTGTATTGTTAGCAAAGAGAGCCTTTACTATCAGAAAATCCACCTACGCTCTAGATTATCTTGGATATTGCCCTACAGCCATAGCTAGAGTTATTACACCTTCAACTGGTACTATAGCACTAGCAAAGCCTAATAGGAGGGAGTTTATTGGTCCAAACTAACTATCAGATATCGATATTTTGGAGAAAGCATCATGAGACAAGATGTCAACCGAACTTCTATTATCAACTAGGATGCGATGTACATCATAGTCTACTATATTTAAAGAGATTACAACCACATCATTATGCAGAACTGTACCCCCCATGCATCTATCTCAATGAAGGTTATGGGTTTTTCAATCCTCCATCTCTTCACTGATCTCTCAGATCTGCTGGCCTCTTTTCACCGAAGTCCCTCAGAGATAGTGTTGATGATGTTGAGAGGTGGCCGATCTCCTTATTGTTCCTCTCTTCTTGGTAGTTCTAGCTGCGGCAGCGCCCTCGGTCAATCTTCTCTTACTTTAGGCTGACATCTGAGGAATCAACCCAACTGATCTTTCCTGATGAGTTCATTGATCTCGTCTTAAAACTGAATACATTCTTCAGTATCGTGATCATCGTCATGATGGTAGAGGCAGTATTTACTAGGATTGTGCTTGCCAGGGTGAGTGCGCATCCTTTCGGGCCTCAACAGTTGCTCCTTGATCTCCATCAATACTTGCATTTTTGGAGCATTGAGGGAGGGTGTAGTTGTAAAATCTTCTAAAAGGAGAACTTCTTTATGCCCTTCCATCGGAGCTTCTTTGACGATGAGCTTGAGGAAAAGTTTGGGCTTGCTTACGCTCGGGGGGAGTTCGTGAGAGCGGCCGAACTTCATTCGGCGAACTTCATTCGGCCCTCCATCAATCATGGGTTTATTAGACTCTCCTGTCTGCTGCTCTCCCATGGCTTCCTCATCTTTTAATTTGAAGGCTTCTTCTGCTTGGGCATATCCTTCAGCCCGAGCTAGCAAATCGATAAAGTCCCTGGGATACTTCTTCTCCAGGAAGAACAGCAAATCATTTTTTTGAAGGCCACCCTTGAGTGCAGCCATTGCAATATATTGGTCTAAATTCCAAATATTTAATGCAGCAGCATTAAATCAGATGACATAAGCTTAGATAGATTCTCCCTCCTTCTGATTGATATTCATCAGAAAATATGAATCTTGGTGCAGACATCGGATGTTGACAAAGTGAGCTACAAACTGATGGCTCATCTAGTCGAAGGAGAAGATCGTGCCTGGCCTCAATATCGAGTACCAATTTCTTGTTGCTTTCTTCAAGATAGATGAGAAAGCTCAGCATAACATGGCGTCTGGTGCGCCATGGAGCAGCATCATAGATCGAAAGGCCTCCAAGTGATCGATCAGATCAGAGGTTCTAGTGTAGCTTTCAAATTGGAAGAGCTTGAAGTTTGGCGGAATGAGCTCTTGCATAATTTGGGAAGAGAAAGGGGGATCGGTGCAGACATCATTATGGTGAGCCAGAGCGATGTGGCAGAGTTCCTCAATCCATTGATCCATCTCACATAATTTTTGGTTGAGGACGTCATCTCGATCGCAGATCTTGGAAGGCTTCCAGCTGTAGATAGGGAAGGTCTCTTTCGGAGGAGAATCATGATCTAAACAAGGATCCTCTACTCTCTGTTCTCCTTCCATGGGATGATGGGTATGCTAGCCCAAGTGCTCCTTCTTGGAACCAGTTTCTGACATCCAGATGGTGGGTTTCCTGATGAAACCGCCATCGGAGGCTATCGCATGGTCTGCACCATTTTGGTAAGGCCCTGAATCCACTGCACCAATAGGTTAAACTACTCTAGATCTACCATGACCATCGATGGAGAAGGTTCAAAGTGCTAGTGCTGGAGCAGAAATGGATGGGTCTGGCTTAGATCTGATGGTAGAAGCGGTAGATCTCTGGGTAGTCACCTTCTTTAGAGGCATTTTTTGGGATTAAGGGAGAGGATGAAGATGGACCTTAAAGAAGAAGATCCATAGGATCGACTGAGCACTCCTTTAAGAATAAGGGTACCTCAAGAACAGAGGGCCCTTTCTCTAGCACCAATCTTGTTGGTGCAGAATCTGGTTCATGTTGGATCAAGTTGGAGTTGAGAAAGAAAAGGTCGCCGTCGGTGATCTGCAAAATAAAGTCCTATCTAGAGTCGGTGATGGTGGCTCCAACAGGACCCTCCAACGATCAAGTCAGCTCTTCTGGTCAATAAAAATGGAGTGCTTAGAAAAGAACTCAGTAGAGTTTTGGGAAGAAGAAGAGAGCTTAGAGAAAATATATCCAGAGGGTCTCTTTTATAGATGGAGCCCAGAGCAGACTAATAGTAACAGTCGTAGCCATCTGGTAGCTGGTTGCTCAGGGCCGCATGGGGTTTGTTATGAAGAGGGGTGCCATTTGTAGCAGACTGATAGTGACAGTCGTAGCTATCCGATAGCTGATCGCTTGGGGCTGTATAGGATTTGTTATAGAGAGGGACGCCGCTTATAGCAGACTGATAGTGACAGTCATAGCCATCCGATACTGAGCCACTCGAGGCCATATGGAGGGGTGGAGAGCTTTGACGTATGTCAATTTCAGTAGAGTTTAGACTTCTAAAGGGAATATGGCTAGAGGAAATCATTCAGGAGAAATACTACTAAAAATCTAGAAGTAATCCATTGGAGAAATCTAGATGGAGTTCGACTGATGGAGAAGTCTAGAAGGAGTCTGATTGATGGAGAAGCTTGACTGATGGAGAAGTCCAGAAGGAGTCTGACTGGTGAAGAAGTTCGACTGGTGGAGAAGTTTGGAAGAAGTTTGGCTCCTGAAGGAATTTGACTGAAGAAGAAATTCGATAGGAGTTTGGCTCCTGGAGGAATTTGATTGAAGAAGAAGTCTAGAAGGAGTTTGGCTCCTGATGGAATTCGACTAAAGAAGAAGTCTGATAGAAGTTTGGCTCCTGGAGGAATTTGACTGAAGAAGAAGTCTAGAAGAAGTTTGGCTCCTGGAGAAATTCGATCAAAGGAGAAGTTCGGAAGGAGTTCGGCTCTTGAAGGAATCTGACTGATGGAGAAGTTCGGAAGGAGTTTGGCTGCTGGAGGAATTCTACTGAAGGAGAAGTCAGGAAGGAGCTCGGTCATTGGAGGAGTTTGATCGCTGTAGGAGTCTGGGAGGGGTTCGACCGCTGGAGGAGTTTTCGATCGAAGCTCTTCTATGATTATCGGTTATAATAGGCTAAGCATCAGACTGGACTTCGGTGGGAGCGGGGTTTATCCCCAACAGCTGCTATTATTTTCTCTCCTAGGTTTGTATGATAGTCTTATAACAACTTTAGTTTATAGGAAGGAGATCCTAAACTATGAAGAGGTTGTTGGTATGCTCAGATCAAATGAGCAAAGAAAAAAGATCTACAAGGAAGACTCTAAGTTTGAGATCTTGACTATGAACGAAAGACAGAAAAGATCAAAGGAGAAGACGAGAAGAAAATTCAAGGGTAGGTCAAAGTCTCGCGATTAGAGGAAGACGACATTGAAATGTTATAAATGTCATCAGCCTAGACACTTGAGAAGAGATTGTCCCCTTTTAAGATCTGAAAAAGAGAAGGCCAGCAAGAGAGATGATACAACTTCTGTGAGTAGTGAAGAAGACCTGCTAGTTATATCAGATGGATCCACAGAGTGCAATACTATATGGATATTGGATTCAGCATGCTCGCACCACTATACTTTTCATCAAGAGTGGTTTGCTACCTACCAGAAGGCCGATGGTGGAAGTGTCAGTCTTGGAGATGATCATTCATGCAATGTAGCTAGAATTGGCTCTATCAGGATGAGGATGTACGATGGGATCATTCATACATTATCAAATGTCAGGCATGTATCAGAGTTGAAAAAGAATTTGATTTCTTTGGGCTACTTGGAGGAGTAGGATTATGCTTTTAGTAACTAGGCTGGGAGTGGATATCTAAAAATTTTCAAGAGAACTTTGATGGTGATGAGATGTAGAAGATTGAGCAACAATCTTTATAAAATGAAAGGCTCAATGATAAATGATAGTGCAGCAGTGCTAGCAGCAGCATAGGAGGAGTAGATTTTATATCAGCTCTGGCACTATCGGATGAGTCATATAAGTCACCATGGGCTCACTGAACTAAGTAGAAGAGGTATGATCCCAGCCCTGAAGAAGGAGGGCACAGATCTTTATAAGCCGTGCATCTTTGGCAAACAGCATAGGATGAAGTTTGCCAGAAGTACCAAGTGTAGCGAGGGTGTGCTGGATTTAGTGCACTCGGATGTGTGGGGACCAACTCCTATATCAACTAGAGGTGGGGAAAAATACTTTGTCACTTTTATTAATGATTTCTCAAGGAAGGTGTGGGTTTATCTAATCAGAGAAAAATTAGAGGTATTTGCTCGGTTCAGAGCTTGGAGAGCTGAAGTAGAGGAGTCAGGAATATAGGTGAAGTATCTGTGGTTGGACAATGAAGGGGAGTATACTAGCCTGAAGTTCAAGAGGTACTATGAGAAAAATGGCATCAAACGCCATTATAGGATGAAGATGACTCCCCAGCAGAATGGTATCATGGAGAGAATGAACCAAACATTGATCGAGAAGGCATAGAGTTTGAGGTTACAAACATCACTCCTAAAGTCCTTTTGTGGTGATGCTCTAATTTTTTCTTGTTTTCTTGTGAACAGGTCCCCTCATCATAAGCTGAATGGAGGCATTCCAGAGGAGGTCTAGAGTGAAAAGAAGGTGGAGCTTGGCCACCTAAAAGTCTTCGGTTGCATAGCCTATGCACATGTGGAGGCAACCGAGAAGAGCAAATTGGATCTGAAATCTCAAAAGATGACATTCATAGGATATCCACAAGGAATCAAGGGGTACCTACTATGGGACTCTCAGGCACAGAAGTCAGTGATCAGCAGAGATATTATCTTTGATTAGAAGAGCATCTTGAGGAGGTCTGGGATAGATAGAACTGGAGAAATAAAGGTGAACAGTGGTGGCCAGTCCGAGAATGATGGCATGTAGGTTACATCCACTTATAGGAGTGTTCCTATTAAGGTGGAGCTGGGCAGAAAAGTATTGTCTCAGATTAAAAATCAGCATGGAGGGCTGACAGTTCAGACAGATGTGCAGGAGTAGCCATAGACATTAGGCAGAGATGTGCCAGTGGAAGTGGTTTTGCATAAGCCCCAACATACTATTAGAAGGCCGGTCAGATATGGCATTGACGAGGTTATCTCCTATGCACTCATCATTGCTAATAAAGATTTAGAGAATTATGCAGAGGCCATGGAGAGTGAGGATTATGATTCATGGATACAGGCCATGATGGAGTAGATAGAATTACTTGAGAAGAATTAGACATGGCAGCTGGTGGATCTTCCAAAGGGTGCTTGACCTATTGGCTCCAAGTGGGTGTTCACAAACAAAGAAGCACCTTCAAAGCAAGGTGGAGTTAGATTCAAAGCAAGGCTGGTAGTAAAGGGATACTCACAAAGGGAAGGGATTGATTACATAAAAATTTTCTCTTCCATGGTGCATCAAACATCTATTCAAGTTTTGCTATCACTGGTGGCATAGCATAACATGGAATTGGAACAGATGGACGTGAAGACGGCCTTCCTTCATGGGACTTTGGAGGAAAGAATCTACATGAAGCAGCCAGATGATTTCATGGAGATGGGATAGGAAGAAAGGTGTGTTTACTCAGGAAGTCTTTATATGGCTTGAAATAATTCCCTCGTCAGTGGTATCAAAGGTTTGATAGCTTTATCTTGAGCTTCGATTTCAATAGATATCAACATGATTATTATGTCTACGTCAAGGATGTAGATGAAGCGGATGCCCTGTACCTATTATTGTATGTAGATGATATGCTCATAGCTAGTAGAAGCATGGATGCAGTGAAAAGATTGAAAAGGGTATTATCATCTAAGTTTGAGATGAAGGATTTGGGTCCAGTTGAGAAAATCCTTGGAAGGAAGATTTGCAGAGACAAGTGCAAAGGAGTGCTCCATTTATCACAAGAAAAGTACGTCCAAAAGGTTCTGAAGAGGTTTGGGATGGAGAAGGCCAAACCTACAAAGACGCCATTGTCGAGCCATATGTCTCTCTTCAAATTACAGAGCCCCAGTCAAAATAGAAGAGAGAGTACATGGAATGAGTCCCTTATGTAAATGCTATAGGTAGTGTGATGTACACTATGGTGTGCTATAAATCAGATATAGCACATGCAGTGAGCACAGTTAGTAGATACATGGCTAATCCTGGGAAGGAACACCGGAAAGCATTAAAATAGATATTGAGATATCTGCATGGAATAAGGGATTATGGTTTGATGCTTGGTGGACAGCTGGGAGAATTTGGAGAATAATCTGTAAAAATGTGTGAAGGTTTAGATCCTCTAGAAGGGTTTGTTGATGCAAAATATGTTGGTAATCTTAATACGAGGAGGTCTACTACTGGATATCTCTTCAGCGTATATGATGGACCGGTATCTTGGAGATCAACCCTTCATTCAATCATGACCTTGTCTACCACAGAGGCTGAGTATATTGAGATAACGAAGGCTGCAAAGAAAGTCCTTTGGCTTAGGAGGCTGATTGATGAGTTGGAGGTGGAGCAGTGCAAGGTTACACTATTCAGTGATAGTCAGAGTACTCTATTGTTATCACAGAACCCAGTCTATCATGTGCACACAAAGCATATAGACATGAGGTACCATAGAATCAGAGAGTTGGTGGAGGAAGGTGAAGTGGAACTGATGAAGATCCATATCAAAGAGAATCAATCTAATGCACTCATGAAGGTACTCTCTAGAGATAGCTTTTAGAGATGTGTGGCATGGACGGGCCTATTGAGAAAAGATAAGTTCACAAGAACTTAGAAGCACCAAGGTGGAGAATGTGAGCTTAGAAGTGGCACTCTTGAGTCTTAAAACATGAGAAGATAGATCATGAAAAGATGGAAGTGAGCCGAAAGAGAAATCAGCTCTCCTAGCAGAGTTCAGAAACTAGGTTGGCTCATCCTGAGACTAAGCTGGCTAAGTTGGGAACTGGGCCGGCTTAGTCCAAGATTGGGTCGGCTAGGTCTCGGAGAAAAATTTAGATAGAAAGTAGTATTTTTGGACTATTGGCATGGTACACAACTAGGTCGGCTCAGTCCAGGACTAAGCCGACCCAATTGCAGGTTAGCCTAAAACTGGGCCAACTCAATTTTCATGGGTTATTATTTTATGTACGTGGATTGTTTGGGTTTGGAGAATTTTTCTATGAGCTTGAACTTGACCCTTTATAAAGTATATATACTGGAAATAGATCAAGATTGTAATGAGGCTGAAATATACTTAATAAAAGCTCTTTTCTTTCAAAAATCTCTTCTTCTCTTCTTTTCTTTTTCTTGAATTATTTGATCATGCTTCCGCATTAATCTCTGAGAGGTTCTTTCTTGTTGCTTGGCTAATCACCAGTGGCCACATCGATTCGTGTGGAAAGAGCGTGTATTTTCAACACAAGGTCCTCAACACCTGGACCTTAAGCATGTGAAAGGCTACACACTGCCTCCATCCTAGGATAACTCCTGTCCTAGCTCTAAGACCACACCTATCCTACTCTTCCGGAGCGAACATCCTAACTCCTTCCATGGCCTCCCAAGACTTGAAAATACTATCAATTCTTACAACATAAGGATACATCATCACTAAATATGACCAACTCTAGAGTATTCTGCTGTCAAAAATTACTTCAATAGGATATAGGTATAAGTATCTCTCCGATCTGAGATCGACATGGTGACTTGCAAGCAATGCATTATACTTTAGTGTTGGACTATCTAAATTTTTAATTCAGTGATGGAAGGTTTTTGGGCATAGTTAAGTATTTGTGAAGTTGGTGCATGATCAAGATAGGATTGACTGCTCTAAGAGTTTGGAGATAATACATCACTATATTTTAATTGAGCAAAACTTTGATTAGGGTAATCCATATGATAGATTTAATATTTTGAAATACAATGTGGATGACTTATTCAGGGTTGACAGTTTAACCCTGAGTCATCTCCTGAGCATTCATATTTAAGGGAATGTATTATATGGTAAACATATCCGCATGGGTTCTAGAATGTTGCTTTATACATTCGACCTATCTAGCCATTGAGTACCATTGCTAGATGGTCACTTCGATTGGTATAAAATTTGGTCCTATACTACTGACATAGGTTTAAATCTATGAGGCCATATATATTAGAGGTTTCGATCTGATTGGATGGTTGATCAATGATTATGAATCATTTTAGAATCAAGTAATCAATATGATTGATGTTTAACCTAATGTAAGTTTTGCAGGAGGATTAATTAGCAATCAAATTACTAATTAGCTTAATCTGATTGAGCATTAGGATTAAGATTGAGTCTAATTGAATGAGATTCAATTAGGTTTGGTTTGGACTTGATTAGATCAATTCTAATTAGTTTATGGGATAAGCTAATTGCAAAGAGAAACAATTTCTTATTCGATTAGGACTTGAGTGCACATAATTTTTAATTTGATTAAAATTTAAATTAAAATTAAATATGAATGGGCTCTTAGTTGGACTAGGATCATTCTAAATTTGATTGCATCAATTCTAATTTAATTAGGATTAAAATTGGTTTGACCAATTAAAACATGAGAGCCCAGTTTGATCGGGACTCTTTCTCTAGCACCAACTCATCTTTATGCCACATCTACCCATGCTCACTTAATTTTTTTAAGGTTGTGCATGAGATTCTTCATGCCAAGAGAAGCCCACGTGCCCCACTTTCTCTTTGAAAGGAATTTGGTTTTGAATAGGTCAAAACAAAAAAAGTTATTTTGACCTAGGAATCTATTTAATAGATTCTGACAACTCATCAACCCTATCCATATGATGACACCAATAAATTTTATTTTATTTTGATTTTTTTTGGTAGAAATAGATGAAAGAGTTGTGCACCAAATCATGATATCCCACGTGTAAGGAAAGTCTTGAGGCACATAAAAGTTGGTGCCCCAAGTTGTCCTCATTTGGACATTCTTTTTCTAGGTATTTAACCTAGAGGACTCTTGCATATCTCCCTATATATGAGGAATTTCAGCATAAGATTTTAGAGAGAAATTCACCAAGAGATGATGGCTTGGGAATGGGATTTCTAGGTGAAAGGGGTCTTGGGCATGGGAATCTATTAGGACAAAGTTTGAGTGTCCTATTGAGAGAGAAAAGAAAAGGAGAAGAAAAGGTTCTTCTCTAAGGTTTCCGTTATTCTTCTTCCACTTTCCTTTGTCTATTTTATAAAGAAGAAGACCTCTCTCAAGTTCTCCTAGTTTTCTTCGATCCTTGGAAGGTCCAAGCAATCCAAAGAAGAAGGTTGAGATCAATCATCAAGAAAGGATCTGTACGGTGCTAGCATACTGCGTAGATTTTCGACCACAAAATTTCTAATCTAATTGAAGCTCCATATAGACAACCCTAGAGGCTAGACATCTGTGTAGCTTGAAGTGATAACCTTAGCCTTGAAAACTACATGTGGTATTTTCGATCCATAAAAAGGTATAGGGATATGATCTCTCTTATAGTCTAGATTAGATCTAGATCTGATCTGGTGTTAATGCAATCAACATCATTCCTTTTATTATTTATTTAATTTTTAGATTTAATACATACATGCATCAGGTCATAAGATCCTAGATCTAGAAGTTGTTTGCATATTTTAATTGATTAATTTGATTAATCTCTGACTTCTACTATACTTATTTTGAAGAAGTTTCAAAATAGATGCATGTAACCTTAGAAATTTTCTTCAATTGGTATCAGAGCCTAGGTCTGTTTGATATGATTTTTTTACATATTTTAAATTATTTATTTATATTATATTTAAAATATAATCTAAAAATTAAATATGAAATTAAATATGAAATTAAATATTTAGATCGCATGAATTGATCTTATAAGGTTGCCCTACTATAAGGTTTACTCCTAATAGAATAAAGATTGTCCTAGTTTGCTGATCTAAAAATTAATCATAAATATATTAGATAAGATCTAAATAAATTTATAATTTAATAAGTTTAAAATTATTTAAATCTAAAATAAATAATTTAGATTGCATGGACTAATCTTATAAGGTTGTCCTACTGTAAGGTTTATCCCTTATAGTGAAAAGGTTATCCTAGTTCATGCAAATCTAAAATTAATCATAAATATATTAGAATTGATCTAAGAGATTTATGATTTGTTAAAGTTAAAATTATTTTAATTATCATGAATATATTTAGATTAGATCCAAAGTTGATTCATGATTATGATCGTAAAAATATTTTACAAATATGAAAATTATTTTTGAAATACCAAACCCCAATCCTGAGCCCAACACTTAATTAGAAATTAAGGATTATTGATTAGGATCTAGGATTATGAATTAAAGATTCTAAGACAAAAATTATAACACATGGGTTAATGGGTTAGAAGAATTAGGTTTATTAATTGGGTTAGATCTAAGGTTAGATTAAAGAATGAACTTAATTAGAGTAATTGACTAAGTCTAATCAAAGGTTGCCTAGGTCAAGGACTCTTTAGATCAATTAGAATAATTATAGTTGGTTAAGTCCATGTCTTTAATGAGAATCAAATGAACTTAATTCTTGGCTAAGCAGTCTAACCAGAACTGTTAGTTGGATCCAATCGAAACTAATTAATCAATTGATGTCTAAGATAAATCTGGCAGTTTATAACCAATGGTCTTTAATTGGGAGCTACCTGCACTTCAGTCTTAGATAAGTTAATGGCATATCCCTCCCACCGATCTGACTTATCTATCCTTCTTAGTAAAATTATGTTTTGATCAGATCACTTGATAATTTGAGCTGACCAATGTCAACTAGGTAAATCAATGTGACTGATTTAGGTGCCCCTAGACTGGCTCATCAATGGTCTCCATTAATTTGATTTGGTGAAGTTAGTTGGAGAATCATGATTAGCTGATTAATCTTCTTCTCTCTTCTCTAAAATAAGTTAACCAAATCCTCTAAAATTATTAGATCCTTAAAAAGAAATAGTTATGGTGATAACTAGATCATAGCCTCCCATTAAGTTAAGGGATAATGGGTTCACTAGTTTGATAATCATTGGAGGTTCAAAAGCCTAATGTTTATCGGCTATTGAAATTATCATTCATAATATGATTGCTTGGTCATGTCTCTTTAAATGGTGGTTAGATTGACCAACTAAAGTTGGGCTTTATCATTCATTGGCTAGATGGACTAAGTATGGTCATATTAATGGTTAGACCTAACTAGATCTTTTTAGTGAAGGCCAAAGCCTACTGATTAGGCTTCTTAGATAAAATTAAATTACTAGAAGTTATTTATAGAAATAATTGGTTATGAGCCTACCCATAGATGTACATTGGTTGACCGACCAAAGTTGGGTTGTGTGTAGTCAATATGGATTCTAGTACCCACTAAGAAATTAGGATAATTCCTCAAATTGAAGTTAGAGGCTATCAATTTGTTAACCCTAAGGATTGATTTTGATGAGTAACAAAATATTTGAGTATATGTTTGGACTAATGAATTTGTTGAGATCATGTTTCAGGATGCATTTTAGAGTATCAAATGAGACATCCCTAAAAATGCATTTGAAAGTTGACAAAGAAAAGTTGGAGGCTTTTGAGATATAAATCATACTTAAAACAAGGCCTAAAAGAAAGATCTCAGAACCAAAATTGAAGAGAAAATTAATTAGTTGATGTAAAAATTTTTAGCATAAAAAGGTCTCGAGTTGACCCCTTATTTGACCCCTTATTTAGCTCGAGTAGATACGGCATGAAAAAGAAGACTGGCATGCAAAAATTTCAGAAGACACTATCTCAAGCAAAGGATCGAGTCAACTCAAGTTTCTTGAGTCGAGGTTGTAGGAAAATATAGAGAATAAAATTTTTGGAACATAATTCGGCAAGGCCTCAAGTAGAAGGACGAGTCAACTCGGGCTTCGACTTGAGCTTCAACTTGAGCTCCTCGAGTCGAAGTCTCAAAAAAAATATAGAGAACATGAGTTTTAGGATGAAGTGCAAAATGATCTCGACTTGAGGGTCGAGTCGAGTTGAGCTTCAACTCAAGCTCGAGCAGAGGGACGAGTCGACTCGAGCTCCAACAGCTAGTTTCTATAGAAATTTTAGAAGTATGCAGATTGATTCCAAATGACTATTTTTAGTCTTCTAACAGTCAAAAATCCTTCTCCAACCTACAAAACATGGGGAATAAGCTACAAAATACCTGAAGGAAGTGATATGACTATTAAATCATTGAAAGAAATCAATAATGAAGAGAGAAAGTTCAAAAAATCTTGAAAAGAGAACATTTCACTCCCAACTCCAAGAAATATCAAATCAAGTGATTTCATTCAGCAAGAAACACGCTCAATCTCTCAAAAAGCCTCCATCAAAAAGATTCTACAAGCTTCATTGATTCTTTTGCTCATTAAGGAGCTTTGTTTTTCATTCTTGTTGTGTAATCTTTATTCCACTTGTAACTTAGCTTCAATAGAATTTTGAAGCTAAGGGGAAGGCTTATCCAAGCCTAAGAATTAGATTGTAAGCCAAGGGTTGGCTTAGGATTTAGTTGTAGTTGGTGAGCTAGTGTAAAACCAATTAGATTTTGGATAGTGAGACTTGGAAAACTATCCGACTATAATCTTGGAGAGATTATAGTGAAACTTTTAAGTGGGTCTTGGGGAGTGGACGTAGGTACAAGAGGCACCAAACCACTCTAAATTCATTTGTGTTTGTGATTGGCTTGTGTCTTGCTTTCATCTCATTTTCATTTCTGCACTTCAGCATATTTAATTGCATAAAACTAAAATATACTTTAACACTTCACTAGTTTTCAAAATAGCACATAACTTATTTAAATTTTAACTAATCTAATTCACCCTGCTTCTTAGATTATCTTGCCAGGCAACAAGTGGTATCAGAGCTTGGTACTCACTTCATTTAATTTAACAATCAAGAGTTAAGGTCAAATGGCAACCCATATGAGTGCATCCCTTGCCGAAGGGCAATCAACCGACCATCCATCCTTATTCAATGAAACGACTTATATTTATTGGAAAGCACGCATGCGCATCTACATTCAAGTACTTGATTATCAACTTTGGAGAGTGATAATCAAAGATCCACATACTCCCATAATTAAGGTAGAAGGTAATGAAATTTTCAAACCCGAAGAGGATTGGGATGAGCATGAAATGAAAATAATAGAATTAAATGCTAAGGCAATGAATGTATTATATTGTGCATTAGATCCTAATGAATTCAATAGAATCTCTACATCTGCATCGGCTAAGAAAATTTGGGATAGACTAGAGGTTACCTATGAGGGTACCAAGTAAATGAGTCTAAAATAAATATGCTTGTTCATAAATATGAATTATTTAAAATAGAATCAAATGAATCTATTTCTAAAATTTTTATTAGATTTATCGATATTATCAATGGTTTGAAAAGCTTAGATAAATCTTATACTAACAATGAGCTTGTTCAAAAATTTCTTAGATAACTTTCAAAGGCTTAGGAAGCAAAAGTCACCACCATCCAAGAAACCAAAGACCTCAACAAGCTACCATTGGAAGAGCTTCTTAGGTCTCTAATGACTCATAAATTAAAAATGAGGCAAAATATGGAAGAAGAAATCAAGAAGAAAAAGATCATAGCTCTCAAGACAACTACCTCCAAGGATGATGAAAGTGAGGAATCCGATGAAGAGGAGGAAGAAGAAGTCTTGGCCTTGATTTCAAGAAAGTTCAAAAGATTTATGAGAAAGAAGAAACAAGGATTCAAGAAGAAGAACTTTAAGGGTGAGCCAAGCAAGGAAAAGAAGAAGGAGCTACCCATTTGCTTCGAATGCAAGAAATTGGGCCATTTTAGAATGGACTACCCTCTTCTCAAGAAACCATCCAAAAAGTTCAAGAAAAAGATAATGATGGCCACTTAGAGTGATAGTTGGACTCTAGCTCCGAGGAAGAATCACAAGAAGTGGCCAATCTTTGCTTAATGGCACATCATGAGGAGGTAAATGCTGAAAACTCTTTAGATTTCATATTTGATGAGTTACAAGATGTTTTTTCTAAACTTATGACTGAATATAGAAAAGTAACCTTGAAAAATAAAAATTTGAAAAAGCTAAATTCTGAACTTCTTCATGAAAAGAAAACAACTTCTGAAAAATTGAATTTGCTAACTCATGAAAACAAGAAATGAAATGATGAATTAGCAAAACTTAAACCATTTGTAGAGAGATTTATTTATAGTTTCAAAAAATTAAATATGTTATTAAATGAGCAAAGAGCTATTTTTAATAAGACAAGATTAGGATTCAAACCTCATAAGAAGCAAAAATTATTAGAAAATTTGTTTGTTAAAGCTTCAATAAGTACTACCTCAAACCTTTCATGTTATTGTTGTGATAAAATTGATCATAAATCATATGCATGTAATTTCAGAAAATTGAATGGAAAAATGGTTAAAATGGTTTGGATTTCAAAAGGATTCATGAGTACTAACCCCAAAGGATTCAAGATGACTTGGGTACTTAAAAGCTCAACTTGATTTCTTTGTGTAGGAGTGCCTTGCAGCCCATGATAAGAAATGACTTTGGTATCTCGATAGTGGCTATTCAAGGCACATGATGGGTGACAAATCTTAATTTATCATTTTTGAGCCTAAAGAAGGAGGAGTGGTTACATTTGGTGATAATAGAAAGGGGCACATTAATGGCATTGATAACATTCATATCACTCCTTCCACTTCCATTCAAAATGTATTGTTAGTTGATAAGCTAAAACATAATTTGCTTAGTATTAGTTAATTTTGTGATAAAGGATTTAATGTTATATTTGAATCTTTATTATGCATAGTTTCTAGTTCCAATGATAATGGCATCATATTCATAGGACATAGACATAACAATATCTATATGGTGCATCTAGATAATCTACACATGAAGAATGGTCAATGTTTTGTAGCAATGGATGCCAAAGTCAATGAGACTAATTGATTGTGATATCATAGATTAAGTCATGCTAGTATAGATTTACTTTCAAAATTAATTAAGAAAGATCTTGTAAGAGGATTGCTAAAATTAAATTTTGAAAAGAATCAAATTTATGATACTTGTGAATTTAAAAAATGTTGATGATAAATCCGCTCTTGTCGAAGTTCACAAGATGACCAGCCTTGCGATGATCCCATCTGATGATGGCAACTATGACCAAACTTTAACCAGTATGAGTTCTGACTCCAATTCACTCTAGGATAGCCAACCTCCAACTCGTGCAAGTTGGACAATCCTCAGTTTTGATGGTCAGACCTTCCACATGATTGCAAAACCCAAAGGGCATCTGGGACCTCATCCGGGTGAACTTGAATAGTGAAGACAATCACCTAAGCAGTTAGCTAAGGATTTGGCTATATTTGATCCTTGCATAATTCAGCCCAACCGACCTTGGAGCTGGCTAAACTCCTCTTCAACTAAATCTTCGTCAAGCCAAATCTCGCTGTTGCAATCGAGTTTCATATCAGGACTCCTGTATCGACAGAGCTTCTCCTCAGACAAACTTCTATACCTTGCTGTAAGTGGCTGACCCTAAAACTCATACTCCAAGAACGTTGGGTGTGCAAGCCTATGTAAACCCTAACTTTTATTAGGATTTGACGTCTTGAATTCGATCCACAGTAAGAAGAAAATAAGTTTTCAGCATAGCAGTCGGGCCAGTTCTGATATGCGGTTGAGCTAGCTCGGATTGAGATCAAGCCATCTCGAATCATAGCCAAAGTAGCTCTCTCAGGCAGATAGATAGCAAGAGTCTGGACGAGATGCAGTCGAGCCATCTCGATCCCTGACCGAGTTGGCTTGACGAAGGTGAATAGAACACGATGGGGTTTTTTTTGATTAGACTCGGATTATGATTAATCCAAGGGATCTACGGGAGTTACGCATGGACCACAAGATCCAGCAACCACGGAGGGTTGCGGTCATGATCTAAAGGTCAGAAAATATTTTAAGACTCCATCAAGGACATGTTCGACTCATATTAGAAGAATGAGCCTTGTTAGGACTCCTATGAATTATTGAGAAGAAGATTTTCATCCTATTTAAAGGGTTGAGGTACTATGAAGCAAAAAAGATGGCATGTATGGCATGTGAGGCATGTAGAGAGGCTCAGACAGCCATCGAGAGGAGCTTGGTAGAGCATCGAGTACGTGCAGCCCATGAGAGAGAAAAACAATAGGTGCATAGCATTCGGCAAAGAAGCCATGAGGGCAGAGCATCTTATAGCTTTTATGGGTCTCCTTGGGATTCTAAGAGAGCTTTTATGAGTGTAGCTTTTAGTTGAGAGAGATTTATATATACTGAGTTGAGAGTGGGTATTCTCCTCTTGTACCTATTTTTCTCTTTCATAATAAAGCTTTGCATGTCTCATGGAGGCGAGCATTTAAGCTGATCCACGTACTTGATTATTTTTATGTTTTATTTCTTCCTTCTTCCTATCGCAATAACTTGATACTAGATTCTTAACAAATGGTATCAAAGTAGTTGATATCCCAATAGTTTAGTATCAGAACAAGTTGATACCAGAATAATTGGTATCAGAGCCAAATAGTACTGAAGCATAGATTGTAGCAGTGGATAGAGATTAAAGAATATGAAAATGATAAGCACAATCAAAGCGGAGATCAACAGGTTTGATGGGAAGGATAATTTTTTTTTATGGCAAGCAAGGATAAAGGATGTCCTCATCTAACATGGGTTGATCAATGCTCTCTTATCTGATGAGATATCAGTCACCACAGAGGTGAAGGATTGAAAGCAAATCTAGATGCAGGCGGTGAGCATGATCCACTTATACCGAGTGAATGATGTGGTGATCCATGTACTTAGCAAAACTTTCTCAATGGCATTATGGTCGAAGTTCGAGAAGTTGTATATGACAAAGTCGCTCACCAACACACTATTCCTTTGGAGGCAATTCTACCAATTGTGGATGGATGAAAGCCAAAGCATGTGGGAGCATCTATCCAACTTTTAGAAGATCCTCATCGACCTCCTCAGCATTAGTGAAAAAGTTAAGGAGAAGACCAGGGCGTTGGTCTTGCTAGCATCGCTCTCCCTTCATATGAGTCCTTAGTGACTTCTCTTCTAATGGGAAAGAGCACCATTAAGATGGATGAGGTAACTGCAGCGATACTCCAGATGAGGTTCTCAAGAGGGAAAACCTAGCTTCAAGCTTAGTGTTAGATGTGTGCCCTAGAAGCCAGATTAGCTAACACTTATAATACACTTCTAAGGGTAATTTTATAATTTTAATAATAAATTAATAAAAAGATTATTTTCTATCATAGTTTGTATTTAAAGTGTATGTGATACATCCTTTGAGTTAATAGTAATGATAATTCATATTTTTAAATAGTTGAAAATTTAAGATATGAATTTTCATAATTAACTCATAAACTACTTCCGATCGTAGGATCATCACGAGGATGATGATTGATCCGAAAGATTGATGTACGATCATTTTCTTTGTGTAGATGAGTCTTGAGTCTACGGTGTGGAGATATCAAAGTGAGAGTACAGATACTCATTAGAGAATAAGGATATTGAGCGTGACCACCTCGAGTATTCATAAGAAAGTCTACCTTCTTATCGATGACTGGCTCGATGTTGTAGTAGTGTATCTGATTCTTTGACCTAAGGTGCATCAACAATTCACCTTGAGGGTGTTGTAGTTTGACTACACCATAACTCGATCTCCTAGCCATTCAAAATTCTGAGGTGTATGTTGGCCATGGTACGTTCATTGTAGGAATTGGATTGCACCAATAAGGGATTTATCTACCTCGACAGTTGAGGAGTAGCCCTATGATGATCATGAGAATCGAGTCCATAAGCCCATGGCCATGGCAGAGTGAAGATGATAGAAAGAGTTTCTATAAGGGTTTCACATAGGACTCAAATCGAATGATTAATTCATATGACGGATATTGGGTTTGATGAGTTCATTCTTAACTCTAATCCTGTCGGAGCTCAAGATAGAAGAATCCAATCACACAGGTAGCTGCACTAAGAGATTCACTTTTAATTTTGATAGGTTTCTGCCATATATTGTTAGATGTCATTGGTTGATTTTGGGAGCAATTAGAATGATTTTGATGATCGATCATTCTAATTGTATGAATTAGAAAAATTCTGGTTCATCGAAAGGTGTTTTGATAATGTTGATGATGGAGATCATCATATATCTCATTATCAAATAAAACTAAATCTAACTAGGTCACATAAATAAGGGTTTGGATCTGGATGTTATCAATTAAGCTAACCTAGTTTGATTGATTTGGATTAAATCCAATCAAGTTCAAGGTAATCGTGCTAGCACACGATTGAGCCTGACTTTCTCCTTCTATAATCTTTTTGATTCATCGCAATCAAGTCAAATTTGATTCTATAATCTTGAATGGGTTTATTTTTATCTAACTAGAATAAGTCTAGGTCAGATTAATTATAAAAATTAAATTCATTCCTAGTGTAATTGGACAAAGGTCAATAGTTGATCCAATTGAGAGAATTGAGGGTCACATGATCAAAGAATTTTAAAAAAGTTTTTAGAAACTATTTTACTCTAATTTTTGGTTATGTGATAGGGAATGAGTTATGATTTGGGTGTAAAAAATTTTATGATTTTTAGAGATGCCTAGATTGGGTTTTGATAGAGTTTGATTTGGATCAAACTCTTGAGGGAAGAGTCCTAGACGCATACGGACCCTTCCTTATCCTTTCATGCTGCCACCTTTCAGATGGATTTTTGGTATCAAAATTAGATGAGATCTGGGGTTTTTTATGAGATCAAGTCTAAGGGTCCTAATAATTGAATTAATAAGGTTTTTGGTCAAAAAGGGACTCTTTATGGTGCTATATCTTGTATAAAATCTCTTCTCATGAAATTGTCTCAAAGTAATTTATTTTCTCCACACCCAAAGGAGACTTCCCTTTGATATCCATGCCCCCTCTATCCTCTCTCTCTCTCTCTCTCTTCTACATGCCTAAAAAGTTAGGCATAAATCTGAGTTGAAGGTCCAAGATTTTTGGCATAAAATTTAGCATCTACGCGATGGTGTTCGTGAGACGAACAGGCTGCCCTCAGAAGTCATTTTGAAGGCTTTTCAAATCAGATCTAGATCTAATTTTTGGAGAAAAGATTCATGATGAGAAGATATTCAGATCCTACTCAAGTGAATATCGGTAGAGGCCAGGCACATGCATGGCTCCTTCCAAAACCTTAGGAATCAATAGGATCATCGTATGATAATTAGGTTACCAAATCAGGTACTTAAAATTAAATTTGATTTAATTTAATTTTTAACTTTTAATATCAAATCTCTATGATTAAATCTAAAAAGTCTTAGATCTGATTGAAATTTTAGAAAAAAATTTTAAAATATTTCTTTAGATCCAATCAGATCTGAACGATTTTGTGCTGGGAAAATATGTTTTTCCTTTACTTAGATGGCGGCAGCTCAGCTTTGACAATTTTTGAAGGAGCAGAAGGTAGTATACAGAGTGACAAAGGATCATAAGGAGGACAATCCAGATTCAAGATGAGGGATCCTAGCAAGATTAGATGCTATAGGTGCGACGAGTTAGGGCATCAAGTCAAGGATTGCCCACAACTCAAGGATCGGACGAGGGCTACTGTAGCGATGGCTAGTAGAGAGTCAGAGGATGATATCCTGAAGATGTCTGATGAGGTATCTAGTTCTGTCTAGCAATGAATTTTAGATTCTGTATGCACATATCATGTTTGTTATAGAAATGAGCAGTTTGACTCCCTAGAGAGTAGTGATGGCACTGTTTATTTGTCGAATGGATCAAGCTGTGTGATTAGAGGTATCGGGATAGTCAGCTGAAAGATACATGATGGTGCAATGAGAAGATTGAGGGAGATTCGATACATATCTAATTTTAGGTGGAATCTTATCTCACTGAGCAGACTAGATTTAAACGGCTAAAAGTGGATAGCTGGTGATGAAATCCTGAAGGTCATGCACGACGATAGGGAGATATTAGTGTTGGAAATATGTTCCAAAGATAATTGTCAGTCTATTAATGATTAGACCATACATTTATAATTATATATGAATTATAAATTAATAAAAATTATTTTGATATTTTTCATCATAAATTCTATTATCTTCTAATGAACTTCTATATTGTGATGAAGTCCTTAGGACTATCTAGATTTGATAAAGAAGAATTTATCGTTTAGTTCTTAAATAGTTCATGACCAAATGATACGTTGTTACTTAGGATAACAACGTTTACCAAGTATAGGTCGTTGTGTGCCATATAGGTTGATTGTCCTCATAATCAAGGAGTGTTAAGACACTGATATGGGATGCAAGTGAGATGTATGGGTACATCTACACTGAACGTGACCAACTCCGAAGCTTCTCTCCTATCAAGATTAGCTCTGATGGAATATGGGTATAAATATCCCTCGGACCTGAGATCACCATGGTTACTTTCTAGCAACTCACTGTGTTTTGGTATCAGACTACCTGAATTTTTAATTCAGTAATGAAAGGTTTCTGGACACAGTCAAGTACTTATGAAGTCGGTGTGTGTATCAAGATGGGATTGACTACTCCTGATTTTAGGAGTTGTGTTCAATTGTGTTTCAATTTAGCAAAACCTTGGTCAGGGTAGTCTTAGTGAGGAGTCACGGGACTAATTGCTTTGAGACACGACATGGATGTATTTTCTAAGGTTGATAGTCTAACCCTGAGTCATCTATTACACAGAGATCATAGGGATGAATTATATAATTACCATATTCGCATAGATTTTGAATGTTGCGATTGTGATTATTCGATCTATTTAGACGTCGGGTACCATTGCTAGATGGTCACTTCGATTAGTATAGAAATTGGTTTCTATGCTATTGGCTTAGGTTTGAACCTACGGAGTCACACACACTAGAGGTTCCTACCTGATCTGATGGCTAGTGAAGAGTTTCACTCAATTAGGACTCTGTGGTCAAGAGTCCCATCGGACTGAGACTCTTCCATCGGGAGTCCTACTAGGTTAGGACATTGAGTCTCAATATCTGGAAGTCTGTAGTCAAGAGTCCTACTAGACTGGAATTTTTCAACTAAGAGTCCTATAGTTCTGAAACTCTAAATCCTACATGTGTGGAACTCTGTGATTGAAAGTTGGGACTCCACAATCACGAGTTTCACTTATTTTGGACTTCGGGATCAAGAGTCCCACTGGTTTGGGACTCTTCGATCAAGAGTTTCATTTTGATGAGACTCTATTGTCCGAACATTCATTGGATTTAGACTCTAATTTTATGAGAGATTTTATTTGTGATTTGATCACTAATTAACTTAATTTGATTGAGTAATTATTTTTGGTCCAAGTTCAATTGAATTGGATTCAGTTGAGTTTGATTCAATTAGGTCGTTGGTTGACCTAATCGTCGAGGAGGTTTGAACCCTCATTTGATCAAAGGTTGGGCTTAATCAATTTTTAATTTTATTAGAATATAATTGAGCCTAATTAAGCCTAAATATGTTAGGTTTAAATTAGTCTAATTGGGCCTAACCTATTTTGAATTGGTTGGTTCAATTGGTTCAAGTTTGAATTTCAAAGACTAGTTTGACTAGTCTTCTTTCCCTGCTCCATTTAACCCACGTCCACTTAAAAATTTAATCTAATTCTCTCATGACTTATTTACCATGCACAAAAGAGATTTTGACCAGGTCTCCCACATTCTAAATGGATAAGGTTTGGTTGTTATTTATTTTGATTTGAATGAGATTCAAACTTGGATAAAAAACAACCTCTACCTTATCCATGCGCCACCCTTCTCTTGTGCAACACTTTTGCTACATGAGAAAAGGTTTCTCGTGATTCCTTTCCATGCCAAAAGAAGTTCATGCCCAGACTATCTCATGTCCCTTGTGGATGGGATCAAATGGTTTGGAGGTTGAATTCAAAATGAGTTTGAATTTGGCCTAACAACCAACCCGATCTATCTCTCCATGTGGTGTCTACACTATTTGGCACAAAATAAATATGAGGAATTTTTGGGATGTGAAAGAACTGATCTAAGATTGAGTGAGGACTTCTATGAGCCTCTTGGTGCATGAGAAAAAGTTTGAAAAAAATCCCATGAGTAGAAAAACCAAAGAAAGGCTAGCGCAGGGTTTCAAGGTGCATTTGACCTAGGGTTTTGACCTAGGATTCAGGAATCCATTTCGTGAGCTACAAGTGTCGAAAGTCCACAAAATTTTGTAGAGAACCTCCTCTACCTCTCTACTATGTCTACCAATGACCCAGAGTATTTGTGAAGCCTATAGATGTGGATCGAAGGCATTCGATCAAAATAGCCTTTGAAAGACTCCGATGTCGAGCTAGCACTCACATGGGAGCCGATCAGGACCAGGAGCCTTATGTGGATGATTCATGGAGGCCAAACACTTGTGTGGCTATGTTATGACTAGCGAACCTCCTTGACGATGATTAGTTCATGGTGATCAACCATCCGCAAAAAGGTATTGTATTCTAAACATGTAGATGTAGTAAATAGTTTACTAAATAGTTTTATTTTCAGATCTATTGATGTATGCATGCATATTATGTTTAGATCCAGATGTATAGGATTAAATAATCTAATATGATCAATAGATAATTAATTAGATTAATTATTTTTTTGCTGCTTCTTTGCTATTTTCAAAAAATTTTGGAAAATAGCATAGCAAACCCTGCACTGTTTCCTTCAAATGGTATCAAAGCGAGATTCCTTAAACATGATATGCTTGCATATTTAGATTAATAATTTAGATTTAATCTAAATATTGATCTAATAATTAGAGTAATTAGATCTAAATAATTAAAATTCAGATTGCACGGACTGCAGGTTGTCCTGCTGTAGGGTTTACCCCCTATAGTGAAAAGATTGTCTTGGTATGTTGCTGATCTATATCATTAATCATGAAATTAGTAGATTTGATCTAATATTTTTATGATCTAATTATATTAAATTTTAATCTAATTTATGATCATGAATGCATAATTAGATAAAGTTTGATTCATGATTTTATGATTATGTAGTGTACATAGTTTCAGATTAAATCCTACAACTAGTATTGTTTGTGAATTGAGATGATTTAATTTTGAAATGAGTCGACTCAATTAGTGAACAATGCTAAGTTGTAAAGAATCTTTCAAAATTAAAAAATATTTTCAAAATGCTGACCCCTAACCCTCAGCCCATAAACTTAATTAAAAATTAAGTATAATGATTTAGTATCTAGAATTATGAATTAAGACTCTAAGTCATTAATCATAAACTTGTGGGTTATTGGATTAGCTGAATTAGGTCCATAAATTGGATTAGACCTAAGGTTAGTTAAAAGGTGGACTAATGTAGAGTAATTGATCAAATCTAATTAAATGTTAATTTAGATTAGGTCAAGAACTCTATAGACTCGATTACAATAGTTATAGTTGGTCAAGTCCATGCTTTTAACAAGGACCAAATGGACTTGATTCAAGGCTATGCAGTCGAATTTAAAATTATTATGTTGGTCAAATTAAAACTAATGAATTGGATGGTATCTAAGGTAAGTTTGGCAGTTTACCTAGTGATTTTTATTTGGAAGCTACTTGCACTAATTCGATCTTTGATGAGTTAATGGCATATCCCTTCCACTGATCTCACTTACCTGGCCATCCTGGTGAGTTAGATTTTGATTAGATCACTTGGTGATTCAGACTCACCCATGTCTATTAGGTAAATTAGTCTGACTGATTTAGATGCTCCTAATGCCAACTTAGATTAGATCCTTTTTTTTTCTGACTTGGTGAAGTCAGTGGGAGGATCAAAATTGGCTCACTAAATTTTCTTAAATTAGTTAACTAAATTTTCTAAAATTATTAGATTCTTAAAAATGAAATAGTTATATAGATAACTAAATCATAGCCTCCCATTAAGTTGAATGATAATGGGTTCATTAGTATAATGATCATTGGAGGCCTAAAGGCCTGGTGATTATTAACTAATGAAATTGTCATTCACAAAATGATAATTTGGTTAAGTCTTTCTGATAGTAGTTAGGTTGGCCAACCAAAGCCGCGCCTGATAATTTATTGGTTAGATAAAACCAAATGTGGTCATGTTTATGGTTGGACCTAACCGAACCTTTTCAGTGGAGGCCAAAGCCTACTGATTAGATCTATGGGGCAAAATTAATATTACTAGAAGTTGTTTAGAGAAATAATTGATTTTGAATCTACCCATAGGTGCACATGGGTTGACCAACCAAAGTTGGACTCATGTGTAGTCTATGTGGATTCTAGTACCCGCTAAAGAATTAAAGTAATTCCTCGAATTGGAGGTAGAGGCTATCAATTCATATAAAATAGTGGAAAGATCTTTAGACTAAAGTCCAAGTCTTTAGAATTAATAATTCATATACTAATTAGATTTGATTTTTTTTTTTTGTGCAGACATGGCCACTAACCTATCATTCTAGTCATTGTTAGATCATGACAAATTAATGGGACCCAACTACGATAGCTAGTATTGTAAGTTGAAAATCATCCTAGAGCATGAGTGGATCCTTTATATGGTAATGAATCCAGCACCTAAGAAGCCAGTCCTGAATGCTAGGGGAGCGGTCCAAGACACTTATCAGAAGTGGCTCAATGACCGCACCACCATTCGATGTATAATGCTAGCAGCAATGAACGATAAGTTCAGCTGTAGGTTTGAAAATGCCCAGCCACAAGAGATGCTTCAAATATTGAATGACTTCTTTGGTACACCGGACGACGTTGAAAGGCACAAAACAAGTTGTGCTATTTTTAACACTCGGATGAGGGACGAGGCCTCAGTCACCAATCATGTATTGTGCATGATCGAGATGATTGAGCACCTTAGCAAGCTGGGCTTTCTCCTGCATAAGCAACTCGATAAGGATGCGATCCTTAATTCCTTGCCCAAGTTTTTCCTCTCCTTTCTAACTCATTTTAGAATGACAAAGCCTGCAGCTTTTCCTTAATTCCTTTGAGAAGGATCACCAACTCCACAAGGAGATGGTGAATATAGTGGAAGGGTCTTCTTCTGATTGTCAACCATTTAAGAAAGGAAAGAAGAACAAAAAGAAGAAAAACAAGAAGGTGCAGCTGCATGCTGGGACATTTGCATAGGATCAGACCAAGAAGTGCAAGCTCGACCAGAGCCAGGCAGAGTGCTTCTTTTGTAAGAAGCAGGGGCACTGGAAAAAGAACTGTCCTCTATACATTGCCTCGCTAGATCCGAATAGGCTGAGGAAGAAGCAAGTGGTTGCTAGGCAAGGTAATTATACGATAACATCTTACAACTTTTTCTTATTTAATTCTACTGCCTAAGGATTAGATACTGAAAGCCTTTATCATATTTGTAATTCTATGCAGGGCTTGTAGGTCAGTAGGTGATTTGATCAAGGTGAGAGGTTCCTGAATGTTGGAGATGGAAGATAAGTTTCAATTCTAGCTTTAGGAATCATGAACCTTGTAATCAATTCAAATAAAGTTATTCTTAATGAATGTCATTATTGTCTAACTTTCTTATTGAATGTCATTTTTGTAGACCTTTTGGCCATTAATGGTTTTGAAATATCAATAAATTTTTTTTTTTGTAATGTCATTTTGAATGATGTTATAATTTTGATTGGATAATTGAATAACAGAATTTATTTACTTTCTATGCATGTTAATGTGGTTCAATCCTCTGGTAAACTCCCTAGAATTAGTGATGTGTCTGATGTCTATCTTTTGCACTGTAGGCTAGGTCATACTAGCAAGAATAGAATTAATAGATTAGCTCAACAAGAAATTCTTGAGGTTAGTGATTGTGAGTTACTTCGAACCTGTGAGTTCTGTCTTCTTGGTAAGATGAGCAAGTCACCTTTTGCTCGAAAAGTTGAATGAGCCACTGAACTCCTGAGTCTAGTACATTCAAATGTATGTGGATCCATGAGATCAAGTGCCAGAGGTGGGTATTTCTACTTCATAACCTTCACAGATGACCTATCGAGGTATGGATACATCTATTTAATGAAGCATAAATTGGAGTTATTTGAAATGTTCAAACTATTTTGAAATGAGGTAGAAAAGCAAACTAGAAAAAGTATTAAAACTCTTCAATCTGACCGAGGGGGTGAGTGCCTATGCAATGAGTTTCTGATATATCTTGGGAAGAACGGGATTATCTTTCAATGGACCCCTCCTAGAACACCACAACATAATGGTGTGTTTAAAAGAAAAAATCGGATCCTATTGGATATGGTTCAATCCATGATAAAGTTTGCTGGTTTGCTGATCTCCCTATGGGAATATGCACTCGAGTCAGCTTGTTACATTCTAAATAGGATTTCGAGTAAATCTATTAATAAAACACCATATGAGATATGGACAGGGCGTAAGCCAATGCTTTCACATCTTAAGGTTTGGGGGTGTCCGACTTACGTCAAATATTTGATGATAGACAAGCTTGGACCTAGGTTTGATAAGTGTAGTTTTATAAGTTATCCAAAAAAAATCAAAGGATACTACTTCTATCTTGCTGATGAGCAAAAAATATTTGTCAGCCTTAAGGCAGTCTTTTTAAAAAAGAAGTTCCTTGGTGAAGGAACTAATGCCTCTAAGGTCGAACTTGATCAAGTACGATAGGTGGAAGAATGCATACAAGTTATTGAATCTAAGCTGGATCTAATTAGATCAGACCTAGAATCCATTGTAGATGCACCCTTAAGACGATCTGGTAGAGTACCACATCGATCGAATAGATACTATGGTTTTGTGATTCGGGACAGGGATCCTATCGAACTCGATGAGAATGATCAAGATCCAATCACCTATATGGATGCAATGCAGAGATCCAACTCTAAGAAATAGCTTGAGGCCATGAAATTTGAGATGGAATTTATGAAGGTCAATGATGTATGGACATTGGTTGATCCACCCAAAAGGGTAAAACCCATAGGGTGTAAGTGAATCTTCAAAGAGAAAAAAGGCGTAGATGGAAAGGTGGAGACCTATAAAGCCTATCTAATTGCCAAGCGGTATCATCAATGTTATGGTATTGACTATGACAAGACATTCTCTCCTATAGAAATGCTTAAATTCATTTGGATTATGCTTGCTATAACTGCCCATCTGGACTATAAAATCTGACAGATGGATGTGAAAATAGCTTTTCTAAATGGAGAGCTGGATGAAGAGGTATATATGATACAATCTGAAGATTTTAAATCTATAGATGAGTCTAAGGTGTGTGAGCTTCAGAGATCCATTTATGGACTGAAGCCGGCATCTCGGAGCTGGAACATACGATAGAACAATCAAAATATATGGCTTCATTAAGAACGAAGAGGAGCCCTGCATATACAAGTGGGCTAATGATCCAGCAATAGTATTCCTAGTATTGTATGTGGATGACATTCTCTTAATTGAAAATAATATCCCTGCATTATAAGGAATAAAGATTTGGCTGTCATCACAGTTCTTCATGAAAGATCTGGGAGAAGCTTCCTACATCCTAGGGATGAAGATCTATAGAGATAGATCTAGAAGGTTGCTTGGATTGTTCCAGTCTGCGTACATTGACACTGTGCTGAAATGGTTCAGTATGGAGAATTTCAAGAAAGGCTATCTACCGATAGGCCATGAAATTTCTCTTCAAAGAGGGATTGTTCGACACACCTCTAGACAGAGAGCGTATGAATAGAATACCATATGTTTCTACAGTGGATTCTATAATGTACACCATGACATGTACGCGATCAGATGTGGCATACTCACTAGGTGTAGTGAGTAGATACCAATCTAATCTAGGAGAGAATCACTGGAAGGTTGTTAAAACTGATGCGTGCTAATTTATAGCTATGGCAAGTGCACCAGTCGATCAAGTAATAAAGTGAATGAGTAGAGTATCATCCCTAGAGGATTGGAAAATAAGTACTGAAAAGCTCTTTCCAATACTTTATTTAGAAGACCGATTTATGAGAATAAGAAATTAAAGAACAAAATAAAGTAATAATTAAAATTTTTTTTTTAGAAATAGAGAGAGTGTAACTATTAGGGTTTTAAACTTAAGAGCAATGGGTTACTAAGGCAATCGGTTCACCAACTCAGTCAATACAATATTCAGATTTATTAGATTAATTTTATTTCATGTGATGGTGGAGTCTCCTAATTTATTCACTACCCTTTGGTCCAGGCATAGCAAAACTATCAATATTTATTAATTACCCTTTGGTCCAGGTGTAATTTAAATAAATATTAATGCATTAAGTTTTGTGAAACCCTCTAATTAAAATACGCTGCATCCAAAGCGCACTAAAATTTCCCGCATGCATATGAATTCTAATTTGATTCATAATACAAGGTATATAATCAAGAAGCAATAACATAGATGTACTTGGTCCGTAACATCTATGTTCATCAGATCAATTAGAAGATGGCCAGTAATCTAAAAGCATTAAGATCAGATTTATATACTCCTCATGAATAAAATTTAAAAATAAATCATACTGAATATTGCATCAAAAGAGTGGCTACACCTTAGCCTTAGTAAAAGAAAATTTAGTTCATGATAACAAGTTCAAAAATAGCAAATAAAATAAAAAGTATAAAAAAATTAGACTGTTTGATTGTTGAAATTGATTATCCGTTGCTCTTGGTGTGGAGAACTTGGTGAAGAAGAAGATGCTCCTTGATCGATGTCTTGATTGTCAAAGAAAAATCCTTTTCTTTTCTCTCTAAATCTCTCTTCTCTTTCTACCTCTCTCTCCTCTCTTTCTTCTCTTTTCTCTTTTTTTTCTTTTCTCTCTCTCTCTTCTCTCTTTTTTTTTCCCTTGCTTCCCTCTTTTTCTCTGGCAACAACATATTTTTATAGGTTAAGAGATTGATTTTCCCCCAAAATCCTTTAAAAATTAGGTTTAAGACTCCCAAAACAACTCAAATTAGGATCTGGATAATTCTGATTGTTGAATGTTGATCAAACGGTCCAAAAATCACTTAAAAACCCTTTAAAATAATCCCAGATCAAGTCGGAATTTCATGCCAGCCATTGGATCAACCATTGGATTGAATCTGGGCCTGATCCGAATCACTTCTGATCTTTAGTTTAATGTCGGGATGAATCTCAGCCGTTGGATCTCGATCGGGAGCTGCGGATGCCGTTCCATCAGCGCTTTCTTTTCGACCGTCCGATCAAGTTTCAGTGAAAGGCGCCCGTTGGATCAGACAAAATTCCCAAATTGCCCTCTATAGACCATGCGCGAGCCCGATGTTGCATGGACCGCCGCATTCTTCAGCCAATCGGAGCGCGCTTCTTCATGTGAAATTCCTCGAATTGCCCTCCAGATGGTCCACCGTGCGCTGCAAAAAATGCTGACGTCATCCTGACATCAGCGCTGCATCGGTGGGTCGGTCTGCTGTTGCGGTCGAACCGGGCCGAACCGCTGAGCCGATTTTTCTGAACCGGTTTGAACCGAACCAATTTTTTTTTTTTTTGAAATTCAATTTCTGGGCTCGTTTGAAGTCCATTTTGCTTGAAATTTATTTCATCTGAATCAAGAAAAATAAGATCTTCACATTGGTGGCCTTCTTTCCTACATAAGATTAATAAAAGTATCAATTTCTAAAGAAATAGATTAATTTATTTTATAATTTAATACTTTTATTAGTATATTTTTACCACTTATCACACCCCCAACTTAGTCATTGCTAGTCCCTTAGCAATGTTTTATTTAATACCATGTTTCAATAAGATTATCCATCACAAAGATAAAATCTAGGACTAAAGGTCAAAAAGTTTAGAAAATACTGCTAACTAAGCATTGAGCTTCAGAAGCAAATTTTTCAGTCAATACAATTAAAAACTTTCTTAGAGTACATCAAAGATCTATAGCACTTGTGTTCGTGATGACTAACTTTAGCATTTCAGTATTAAATTAAAAGAACAAAAGTATCCTCTCTTATCACCTATTTTGGTCAATTTTCTATACATTCTCAATTTTATACTCATGAATTAAGGTAGCTTTCACACTGCCTTTTTTTTTTTTTTTTTGTGCTGAGCATCCTGGCCTTTCCCTTCACCATTTTACGTATGAATTTTCACACTTGACCTAGGTGCAGAGACCCAGTTACTAGGCTTTGGGCAATCCACATATACTCTATCTTTTGCACTTTATTTTTAGGCAGGTAGCTCTTTCCTTAAATTCAAGTTTCTTTGATTAGAATGTATATTAATTATCAATTTTTAGTGATAATTGAATCCTCAGTTGGCCTTATAATCAATACCTACTTTGCCTTGTTAGTGTGCATGTGCAATTAGAAGTGCTAATAGTCTTTTAATGACCTAAGTAGGCTGCTAAAAGTTGACCAACTAATCTACTTCTTTAACTCATTACATTCATTAGCAAATAATTCTATCTTTTATCACTTATCCAGTCTATCTTGCTCAAGATTTTCTTCTTGACACATGGTTTTTTTTTTTTTTTAACTTATTCTACATTGTCTTAAAGGAGAAAGAAAAATAAAGGGTGCAATAAAGGATAGGAAGGAATACACCTGATTTGGTTCAGTCTGGTTCTTTGGAGCTTTGAAATTTTGCTTGAGCTCTCATTGATTTTTTCTGCAAAATTGAAAATACACACCAAAGCAGTAAAAGAGCAACCATAAATTACTGAAAAATAAAAGAAAAAAAAAATGATCAAAACTAAAAAGAAAAGAAACAACCTATCTAGTAGTTCTGATTTATAGTCTTCAGCTTGACTTTCTTTGAGTTCTAAAGTGGATCAATCTGGTGCCACTTCAATTGGAATACTTTCATGTTTGGTCGAGTCCTCTTTCAATTTGGACATTGCTCAGCTTTTATAGTCTCAAACCTATTTTCTACAGAATTCTCATATAATGGATTGTCAATAATATCAATTAGAAAATAAGTTTGATTATCATCAGTATGTTTAGTATCTTTGAAAATATTAAAAGTAACTTGTTCATCTTGGACTCTAAGAATTAATTTTTCTTGTTGAACATCTATTAAAGCTCCTCCAGTAGCTAAAAAGGGTCTCCCTAAAATAAGGGGTACATCATAATCTTCTTTCCATATCAAGAACAATAAAATCAACAGGAAAAATAAACTTGTTTACCTTTACCAAGACATCCTCCACTATACCTCTTGGATATTTAATGGATCTGTCGGCTAATTGAAGAGTAATAGTGGTAGGCTTTGGTTCTCCTAGACCCAGCTTTCCTGAAAATAGAAAAAGGCATGAGATTAATGCTTGCTCCTAAATCACATAAAACTTTATCAAAACTACAATCACCAATAATGCAAGGGGATAGTAAAACTCCCTGGATCTTTTAGCTTCTGTGGTAATTTATTTTGAAGTATTGCTGAGCATTCTTCATTCAAATTTATTCTCTCATGCTCCTTCAGCTTTTTCTTATTTGTTAAGGATTTCTTTGAGAAACTTGGCATACCTGGGCATTTGAGTAATAGCATCTACAAAAGGAATATTAATATGTAAATTCTTTAGAATTTTGAAAAAGTTAGAAAATTTCTTATCTGGATGCTGTATTTGTCTCTCTGGGAATGGTAGTGGCGGCACGTAGGGCTTCACATTTGGATCAGCAAATCGTATACCTGGAGACCATCCATCTGCTGGTTGTTTTGGTGACTGACGAATTTTAGTTGATGGTTCCTTATTTGTAGTTGGCTCTTCAGTCTCTTTCTTCTGATGTGGCTCCTCCAGCTTTGTACCACTTCTTAGGGTGATAGCATTGACTTGCTCCCTTGGATTTGGTCTCCGTATTGCTTGGCAAGGATCCCTTGAGGTCTCTCGGAGATTATCTTAGCCATTTGACCTATTTGCATCTCCAAGTTTCGAATTGCTGCTGTTTGGTCCTGCCTAAGTTTGGCTTCCAAATTTTTTATAGTTGCTTCTTGGTTTTGCATAAATTTGACCATCAGCTCTTCCATGTTGGACTTCTTTTCAGGTACTTGGAATCCCGGGGGTGGCTGTTGTGCTGCATTTTGATTGCTCCATGAGAAATTTGGGTGCTGCCTCCACCCTTGATTGTATGTGTTGGAGTAGGGATTGTTTTGTTGCGGCCTGAAAAAATTACCAATATAATTAGCTGTATCAGTTGTTTTAGCAAAAGGATTACCTGTCTGGCAATTGCTCGTATCGTGTCCTCCTCCACATAGGTCACAAGTAATGCTCTGAATATGCATAGCTGTTCCCTTTCAAGTTGTTGACTTCGGCTCTAAGGGCTGCAATTTCAGCTAGTAAGGTTGGCACGCAATCTACTCCCTGCACAGCTGCTAGTCTTTTTGGCATCATGCATTCTGTCTGCCATTGATAGCTATTTGATGCCATCTCATCGATCAGATCGAAGGCTTCTTCCTCCATTTTTTGGATTAATGGTTCCTCCTGCTGCTGCATCAATCATAGAATGATTAGTAGGAGATAAACCATTATAGAAAGTTTGTACCTGAAGCCATACGGGATAGTTGATGATGTGGACATCTCCTCAGCAGTTTCTTGAAATGCTCCCAAGCCTCATATAGTGTCTCCATGTCCATCTGCATAAAAGAAGTGATATCGTTGCGCATCTTGGCAGTCTTGGAAGGTGGAAAGTACTTGGCTAAGAATTTTTGGGCTAGGACATCCCAAGTTGTGATAGAACCTGCAGGAAGAGAATGAAGCCAACTTTTAGCTTTGTCCCATAAAGAGAAAGGAAATAACCTTAATCTAATAGCATCATCCGACACCCCATTAATTTTAAAAGTATCACAAAGTTCAAGAAAATTAGAAATATGGGCATTCGGATCATCATGCACGTGTCCACTGAATTGGATAGTTGATTGAATCATCTGGATCATCGTCGATTTTATTTCAAAGTTGTTTGCTCGTACAGGCGGTCTCCTGATGCTCGAAGCTGCATCGGCTATAGATGGTGTGATGTAATCATTTAATGGATGATGTACTGGTCGAATAGCTTCATGCTGTCCTTCAGTCGCCATATCCAATCCTAGATTGATGTCGTTAGGATCTTCAGCTGCCATGTTTCTTTCTTGTTGTAGTCTTCTAATGGTCCTTTCAATTTTTGGATCTAAAGGTAGTAAGTTACTATGTCCAGTACGTGTCATGCACTGAACAAATTTTTTTTTTTAAATAATAAAAATTAAAAATAAATTTCTAAAGTAAAGCTAGGATCAAAATTTTAATATTATTTTAGACACAATCCCCGACAACGGTGCCAAAAACTTGATGCGTGCTAATTTATAGCTATGGCAAGTGCACCAGTCGATCAAGTAATAAAGTGAATGAGTAGAGTATCATCCCTAGAGGATTGAAAAATAAGTACTGAAAAGCTCTTTCCTATGCTTTATTTAGAAGATCGATTTATGAGAATAAGAAATTAAAGAACAAAATAAAAAATAATTAAAATTTTTTTTAGAAAATAGAGAGAGTGTAAATTATTAGGGTTTTAAACTTAAGAGCAATGGATTACTAAGGCAATCGGTTCACCAACTCAGTCAATACAATATTCAGGTTATTAGATTAATTTTATTTCATGTGATGGTGGAGTCTCCTAATTTATTCACTACCCTTTGGTCCAGGCATAGCAAAACTATCAATATTTATTAATTATCCTTTGGTCCAGGTGTAATTTAAATAAATATTAATGCATTAAGTTTTGTGAAACCCTCTAATTAAAATACGCTGCGTCCAAAGCGCACTAAAATTCTTGCATGCATATGAATTCTAATTTGATTCATAATACAAGGTATATAATCAAGAAGCAATAACATAGATGTACTTGGTCCGTAACATCTATGTTCATCAGATCAATTAGAAGATGGCCAGTAATCTAAAAGCATTAAGATCAGATTTATATACTCCTCATGAATAAAATTTAAAAATAAATCATACTGAATATTGCATCAAAAGAGTGGCTACACCTTAGCCTTAGTAAAAAAAAAATTTAGTTCATGATAACAAGTTCAAAAACAGCAAATAAAATAAAAAGCATAAAGAAACTAGACTGTTTGATTGCTGAAATTGATTATCCGTTGCTCTTAGTGTGGAGAACTTGGTGAAGAAGAAGAGGCTCCTTGATCGATGTCTTGATTGTCGAAGAAAAACTCTTTTCTTTTCTCTTCTGACTCTCTTCTCTTTCTACCTCTCTCCTCTCTTTCTCTCTTTTCTCTTTTTTTTTATTTCTCTGACTCTACGACTTCTCTTTTTTTTTTCTTCCCTTGCTTCCCTCTTTTTCTACGGCAATAGTAGGTTTTTATAGATTAAGAGATTGATTTCCCCCCAAAATCCTTTAGAAATTAGATTTAAGACTCTAAAAATAACTCAAATTAGGATCTGGGTAATTCTGATCATTGGATGTTGATCAAATGGTCCAAAAATTACTTAAAAATCCCTTAAAATAATCCAGATCAAATCGGATTTCATGCCAGCCATTGAATCAACCGTTGGATTGAATCTGGGCCATCTGATCGCATAGAAAGAAGGCTTCTGATCTTTAGTTTAACGTCGGGATGAATCTCAGCCATTGGATCTTGATCGAAAGCTGTGGATGCCGTCCATCAGTGCTTTCTTTTCGCTCCTCTGATCAAGTCTCAGTGAATGGCGCCCGTTGGATCAGACAAAATTTCTAAATTATCCTCTATAGACTATGCACGAGCTTGATGTTGCGTGGACTATCACGTTCTTCAGCCAATCGGAGCATGCTTCTTCTTGTAAAATTCTCGAATTGCCCTCTAGATGGTCCACCATGCACCGCAAAAAATGCTGACATCATCCTGATGTCGGTGGGTCGGTCTGCTGTTGTGGTTGAATCGGGCTGAACCGCTGAGCCAATTTTCTGAACTGGTTTGAACTAAATCAATTTTTTTTTTTTGAAATTCAATCCCGAGCTCGTTTGAAGTCCATTTTGCTTGAAATTTATTTCATCTAAACCAAAAAAATAAGATCTTCACATTGGTGGCCTTCTTTCCTACATACGATTAATAAAAGTATCAATTTCTAATAAAATAAATTAATTTATTTTATATTTTAATATTTTTATTATTATATTTTTATCACTTATCAAAAACCATCCTAAAGTATTTAAAAAATACTAAGGACTAGTGGCTTGTATATGGTGAATCAAACTTAAAATTTATGGGGTTCACAGACTCTAATTTTCAGTCTGATCATGATGAAAGCAAGAGTGTGTTGGAATATATATTTACCCTTAATAGTGGGACCGTTTGCTAGAAGAGTTTCAAGAAGCACACTGTGGTCGATTCAATTTATGAGATGGAGTATGTTGCTACATCAGATGCTGCCAAAGAAGTGGTGTGACTAAGAAAATTTATCACCAAGCTCGGAGTAGCACCCTTCCTTGATGGTCCAATTCTGCTCTATTGCGACAGCTCTAGAGCCATTGCTCAAGTGAAGGAACCAAAGGCATACCAGCAGATGAAGCATATTCTATGCCGCTACCATCTTGTTCGAGAGATTATAGATCGAGATGACATCAACCTTCAGAAGATCGATAGAAAGGAGAACCTGACCGACCCATTCACTAAAGCTATTGTGGTGAAGGAGTTTGACGACTTTAAGTCGAAGATAGATATTAGATACTGCACCGATTGACTTTAGTCTAAGTGAAAGATTATTGAGAATATGTCCCAAAGCCAATCATTAGTCTATTGATGATTGGACCATACATTCATAATTATATATGAATTATAAATTAATAAAAATTATTTTAGCATTTTTCATCATAAATTCTATTATCTTCTAATGAACTCATGTGTTGTGATGAAGTCCTCAGGACTATCTAGATTCGACAAAGGATGATTTATCATTTAGTCCTTAAATAGTTCATAACCAAATGATACATTGTTACTTAGGATGATAATGTTTATCGAGTACAGATCGTTGTGTGCCATATAGATTGGTTGTCCTCATAACTAAGGAGTGTTGAGATATTGATATGGCATGTAAGTGAGATGTATGGGTATATCTTCACTGAACGTGACCAACCCCGAGGATTTTCTCCTATCAAGATTAGCTTCGATGGAATATGGGTATAAATATCCCTCCGACTTGAGATCATAATGGTGACTTCCAAGCAACTCATTGTGTTTTGGTACCAGACAAACTGAATTTCTAATTCAGTAATGGAAGATTTCTGGGCACAGTCAAGTACTTATGGAGTCGGTGCATGTATCAAGATGGGATTGACCACTCCTGATTTTAGGAGTTGTGTTCAATTGTATTTTAATTTAACAAAACCTTAGCCAGGATAGTCTTAGTGAGGAGTCATGAAACTAATTGCTTTGAGACACGACATGGATGTATTTTTTAGGATTGACAGTCTAACCCTGAGTTATCTATTACACAGAGGTCATAGGGATGAATTATATGGTAACCATATTCGCATAGGTTTTGAATGTTGTGATTACGATTATTCGATCTATCCGAACATCGGGTACCATTACTAGATGGTCACTTCGATTAGTATAGAAATTAGTTTCTGTACTATCGGCTTAGGTTTGGATCTGCTGAGTCATAAATACTAGAGGTTTCTATCTGATCTGATGGTTGATAAAGTATCCCACTCGATTAGGACTCTGTAGTCAAGAGTCCCACTAGACTGGGACTCTTCGATTGAGAGTCTTATTGGGTTAGGACATTGAGTCTTAATGTCTAATAGTCTATGGTCAAGAGTCCCACTGGACTGGGACTCTTCGACTAAAAGTCCCACAGCTTTAGAACTCTGAGTCCTACATGTCTGGGACTCTATGATTGAGAGTTGGGACTCCACAATCATAAGTTTCACTTGTTTCAGACTTCGGGATCAAGAGTCCCACTGGTTTGGGATTTTTCGATCAAGAGTTTCATTTTGATGGGACTCTGTTGTCTGGACACCCACTGAATTTGGACTCTAATTTTATGAGAGATTTTATTAGTGATTTGATCACTAATTAAATCAATTTGATTGAGTAATTATTTTTGGTCCAAGTCCAATTGAATTGGATTCAGTTGGGTCTGACCCAATTAGGTTGTTGGTTGACCTAATCACCGAGGAGGTTTGAACCCTGATTTGATCAGAGGTTGGGCTTGATCAATTTCTAATTTTTTTAGGATTTAATTAAACCTAATTAAGTCAAAATATGTTGGATTTAAATTAGTCTAATTGGGCCTAACCTATTTTGAATTGGTTGGCTCAATTGGTTCAAGTTTGAATTTTAAAGACTAGTTTGACTAGTCTTCTTTTCCTATGCCATTTAATCAACGCCCACTTAAAAATTTAATCTAATTCTCTCATGACTTATTTTCCATGCACAAAAGAGATTTTGACCAGGTCTCCCACATTCCAAATGGATAAGGTTTGGTTGTTATTTGTTTTGATTTGAATGAGATTCAAACTTGGATAAAAAACAACCTCTACCTTATCCATGCGCCACCCTTCTCTTGTGTGACACTTTTGCTACATGAGAAAAGGTTTTTTATGATTTCCTTCCATGCCAAAAGAAGTTCACTCCTAGCCTATCCCATGTCCCTTGTGGATGGGATCAGATGGTTTGGAGGTTGAATTCAAAATGAGTTTGAATTTGGCCTAACAACCAACCCGATCTATCTCTCCACGCGGTGTCTACACTCTTTAGCATAAAATAAATAGGAGGAATTTTTAGGACATGAAAGAACTGATCTAAGATTGAGAGAGGGCTTCCATGAGCCTCCTGGTGCATGAGAAAAAGTTTGAAAAAAATCGCATGAGGAGAAAAACTAGAGAAAGGCTAGCACAAGGTTTCAAGGTGCATTTGACCTAGGGTTTTGACCTAGGATTCGGGAAACCATTTCATGAGCTACGAGTGTTGAAAGCCCACAAAATTTTATGGAGAACCTCCTCTACCTCTATACTACATCTACTAGTGACCTAGAGCATCCATGAAGCCCATAGATGAGGATCGAAGGTGTTCGATCAAAATAGCCTCTGAAAGACTCCGATGTCGAGCTAGCACTCGCGTGGAAGCCGATCAGGATCAGGAGCCTTGTGTGGATGATCCATGGAGGCCAGACACTTGTGTGGCTACATCATGACCAATAAAACTCCTTGATGATGATTAGATCATGGCGATCAACTATCCACAAAAAGGTATTATGTTCTGAACATGTAGATGTAGTAAATAGTTTACTATATAGTTTTATTTTCAGATCTATTGATGTATGCATGCATATTATGTTTAGATCCTAATGTATGGGGTTAAATAATCTGATATGATCAGTATATAATTAATTAGATTAATTATTTTTTGGCTACTTCTTTTCTATTTTTGAAAAATTTTTGAAAATAGCATAGCAAATCCTGCACTATTTTCTTCAATTAGAGGAGAAAAAGAAGATAAGAGGACATTACAATCTGATAGGAAGCCCAGTGCGAGGTGGAGCTTCAGAAGCCAAAGGGAGCCCAGTGCAAGGTAGAGCTCCAGATGGAGATGGATCGGATACAAGATGGGGGACTCGAGAGGATGAGAGGTGACGTTGCAGAGTGAAGTTCCTATCGCCATAGGAGAACTCTCCGAGCAGGTATTTGGTCAAAGTAGACACGGCCCATGATAGAGGTGGGATCGAGTGGCCTTGCTCGACTCCCATGTTTGTCTATCCATGATCAGTAAGCATGCCCCAGGGCATGGGCGAGAGATGGATCACAAGCTCTCAAAGTCAGATGGAGACTGAATGTCGAGTCGAGGTGGAGATTTTTAGGATTTGACATCTCAAATTCAATCCACAACAAGAAGAGAATCAATTTTCAGCACAACAGTTGAACTTACTTTGATATGTGGTCAAGCCGACTGGAGCCATAGTCGAAACAACTTTCTTAGATAGACAGACAACAGGAGTTCGTGCAAGATGTAGTCAAGCTAGCTTGACCCCTGACCGAGTTGGCTCAATGGAGGCGAACAGAACATGATGGAATTTCTTTTGTTTTAACTCAGATTGTGATTAATCCAAGAAGTCTATAGGAGTTATGCATGGACCATAGGATCCAACGGCCATGAAGGATTGTGGTTATGATCTAAAGATTAAAAAATATTCCAAGACTCCATCAAGAATATGTTCGACTCATATTAGGAGAACGAGCCCTGTTAGGACTTCTATAAACTATTGAAAGAAGATTCTCATCCTATTTAAAGGGTTGAGATGCTGTGGAGCAAAAAAGATGACATATGTGGTGTGAGAGGCACGTAGAGAGGCCCAAGTAGCCACCTAGAGAAGCTTGGTAAAGCACCGAGTACGTGCAGTCCATGAGAGAGAAAAGTAACAGGTGCATAGCATTCGGTAAGGAGGCTGTGAGGGCAGAACATCTTGTAGCTTCTATGGATCTCCTTGAAATTCTGAGAGATTTGTGTATGATGAGTTGAGAGTGGGTATTCTCCTCTTGTACCTATTTTTTTCTTTCATAGTGAAGCTTTGCATGTCCTATGGAGGCGAGCCTTTAGACTGATCCACATATTTGATTATTTTCTTATTTTATTTTTTTCTTCTTCTTACTGCAATAATTTGGTACTAGATCCTTAACAAGCAATACCAGAGTAGCTGATATCTCAATAGTTTGGTATCAGAGCGAGTTGATACCATAATAACTTCTCTCCTGAAAACTTGTCATAGTTCTAAATCAGTAAATCCACTGCCCTTATCAACCTTCGACCTAGGACAATTATTCACTTATGAACGACCTTGAAAGTGGCCAAACTCCAAAGGAACAGTTGAGACTTACCGAAGTATTCTGGTTGTATCTATCTATTATAGCTACCAGCCAACTCCTGATCCTGATGAACTCCTTCCAATAGCAACTGGACTCCTTTTAGTCCTCCATTCAAATTCCTTCAAGTCTTCCAGACAAACTTCTTCTAGTTGTCCGCTGAAATTCTTTCAATGGAAAAGTTAGCCATCTTTCATCCTGAATATCAATCGAGAAGACTTAAACAGTAGGAGGACCTCGACATCTATGCAAGTTCAACCCCCTATATAGTGGATATCAATCAACATGTAGATGATCTCAGAGAAATCTGAACCTCTCCTAAACTGCTGAGATGAGAAGTTCTTCACTGTCTATAATAGTTCCATCCAAACTTTGACTATTAATTTTCAATGGACTGGCAAGTCATGATAAATGATACTACTCCCTGTAATAAACTCCATGTGGATTCGAATGGTCCACTACCAGACAGTTTCGACTATCACCATCAATTGTTACCAGCTCTACCTATATAGGGATCCTCTAGATATATTTTTTTCTAAGCTTAAAACTCTGCTAAAATTTACTGAGTGCTCCATTTCTATTGATTAGAGAGCTGACTTAACCATCGATGGATCCTTTCGGAGCCACCCTAACTCCGATCTAGACTCATTTTGCAGGTCGCGATAGTGACCTCTTCTTCTCCAACTCCAACTTTTCAGCATCTATAGTTTTCTGCACCAATAGAATTGGCGCTAGAATAAGGGCACTATCCCTTGTTCTTAAAGGACTACTTAGCTAGATTTCTACTCTGCTTCGGCTTCCTTTTCTTCTTCGATCAGTCCACCGGGATGCCGCCCAAGAAGGCATCAACTAGGTGATCTACTGCCTTCATGACCAGATCTCAACCAAATCTACCTCCTCCAACTTCTTCAGCACCCCAAGCTCCTCCATCGATGGCAATGGTGGACGTGGAGCAGTTCAACCTACTGATCTCGCAGGTTAAGGGCCTCACCGAAGTGGTGTAGGCCATGCAACAACCTTCGATGCCTATCCAATCAGAAAGGCCCTTGTTAGAGTACCAGAACCCATGTGGAGTGACCTGGGCAAGCCATCCAGTGACTCCTGGGAAGAGAAAGTAGCAGGCAGAGAGCCCCTGCTTTACTCATGACTCCACCGTTGGGACATCCTGCCTCCCTTCAGCCAACGGACCCACAAGATCTGTGATCGAGAAGATCTGCTCGATCGAAGACTTTAGAAAATGGATCGATGGATTGATGAACTCTGTCATGCTTCTACCACCCATGATGATGACATCTACACTGATCCTTCTTTCTCTTTGCAAATCATGCAGGAATCCATCTCGCCGAACTTCAATCTCCCTTAATTTGAGAGCTATAATGAGACTTTAAATCTGGTCAATCATCTTGAGGCCTTCTGAATGATGATGCTGCTCCATGGTGCACCAGATGCTATTCTGTATCGAGCTTTTTCGTCTACTCTAAAGGGAGCAACAAGAAACTAGTGCTCGAGCCTCAAGTTGGGTACGATCTTCTCTTTCAACCAAATGAGCCATCAGTTTGTAGCTCATTTCATAAGCACCCAACGTCCAAGGTGAGGCTCGGATTCCCTCATCAACATATAGCAGAAAGAAGGAGAGTCCATCCGAGCTTACGTTAGTTGCTTCCTGCGGTAGTAGAGGTCCAAAACTTGGATCAATCTGTAGCCATGGTTGCATTGAAGGGTGGTCTTTAGAAGAATAATCTTCTATCCTCCCTGAAGAGGAAGTACCCAAGGAATTTTGCTGAGATGCTAGCCTAAGCTGATGGTTTTGCTCGGATGGAGGAAGCCTTCAAAATGAAAGATGATGAGGCCATAAAGGGATGGTAGGCAGGTGAATCCAGCAAGCCTACAGTTGAAGAGAAGTCGAGTGAAGCTCGACCATGCTCCAAAATCCCTCTCGAGTGTAGACAAGCCCAAAGTCCTTCCCGAGCTCGTCGGTCAAGAAGCCCGAACAGAAGGACAAGATGAAACTTCCCCCTAGAAGATTCAATGACTACACTCTTTTGAATGTTTCAAAAATCTAAGTCTTGATGAAAATTAAGAATCAGCTATTGAGATCAGAAGGATTACTATCTCCTCTAAATAAGCATAATCAAAATAAGTACTGTTTGTATCATCATGATCATAGTCACGATATTGAGGAATGTTTTCAGCTTCGAGATGAAATTGAAGAATTAATCAAGTGGGGTTGCCTAGATTGATTCCAATAATGTCGATTCGAGGGGAATGGAGAATGGCTAAGGGCTCTTCCACAACCAGAAGAGACCTAGGAGTAAGGCTTCAAGGAGACCAACCTCCATGTGGAATCATCAACACCATAGTTGGAAGACACCGACAAGAAAAGATATAGGGGAACTAAATAATTTGAACTTTAGAATTTTGAGAATCTATAGTGTGTAATATCAATAGCTACCTTTTGATAAAGAATCCATGTTCTAGCATTCTTGACTTTCTTGGACTATAACAAGAAAAGGGTAAACCAAACTTCTTTCCTAAAAAAAAAATGTAGGAGATAAGATCTCCTTAACTTCGGCTAAAGATAAGATCTCTTCCAAACCTCAGCAATCTCGGTTAGAGATAAGATCTCTCCTGTGTCCCAATAGCAGATAAGATCTTCTTAACTTTGGTCAGAGATAAAATCTCTTCCAAACCTTAGCAATCTTGGCCAGAGATAAGATCTCTCCCAAGTCCTAGTAGGAGATAAGATCTCCTCAACTTTGGTTAGAAATAAGATCTCTCCCAAACCTCAGCAATCTTGACCAGAGATAAGATCTCTCTCGAGTTCTAGTAGGAGATAAAATCTTCTCAACTTCGGCTAGAGATAAGATCTCTCCTGAGTCCTAGTAGGAGATTAGATCTTCTTAACTTGAATCGGAGATAAGATTTGTTTTGAACCTTAATAATCTCGACCAAAGATAAGATCTCTCTCGAGTCCTAAATGGAGATATGATCTCCTCAATTTTGGTTAGAGATAAGATCTCTTTTGAACCTTAGCAATCTCGGCTAGAGATAAGATCTCTCTCGAATCCTAGTAGGAGATAAGATCTTCTTAACTTCGATCAGAGATAAGATCTCTTCCGAACCTCAACAATATCGGCTAGAGATAAGATCTCTCTCATGTCCCAGTAGGAGATAAGATTTTCTTAACTTCGGTCGGAGATAAGATCTCTTCCAAACCTCAACAATCTCAGCTAGAGATATGATCTCTTCTGAGTCCTAACAGGAGATAAGATCTCCTCAACTTCAGCTAGAGATAGGATCTCTCCCAAACCATAATAATTTCAGCAAGAGATAAGATCTCTTTAACTTTAGCAAGAGATAAGATCTCTTCCAAACCTCAGCAATCTTGGTCAGAGATAAGATCTCTTTCAAATCCCAATAGGAGATAAGATCTCCTTAACTTCGGCCAGAGATAAGATATCTTCTGAACCTCAGCAACCTTGGCTAGAGAAGGTCTCTCTCGAGCCTCAACAAAAGATGAGAAGCCCTCCGAACTCCAATAAAAGGGGAGAGGCCCTTTTAACAGTCCTTCAGTGCCTCAGCAATTTTGTCAAGAATAGGAGGAGAACCACATCTTGACAAGGGTAAAAGCTAACCACGTTAGAAACAGGAAAAGAACCTCATCATAACATGGATGAAGATTGATTATTATCTAAGATAGAAGGAAATGGGAAGAGACGCAACGGCCCTTCGGTGTCCCACTAACCTTGTCAGAAATAGGAGGAGAATCTCGTCTTGATAAGGGTACAAGCTAATCATATTAGGAATAGAAGGAGAATCTCCTCCTATATGGATGAAGACCTTTGATTATTCAAAGCAAGAGGATATCTTCAAAACAATGTCCACATTAAGCATGATGACAAAATGAAGAAATTAACAGATCAAATTCAGGCAATGCAAAAAGATAATTGAAGAAAATGTCATTCCATTAACATTAAAGTTTATTACAAATGAAAGCCTACAGGACCATGTATAAAAAGAAGAACGAACAAAGTTCTAGGAAGGATCAGACCCTTCAGACTTTGAACTGCTGGCCCCTGCTATCACTAAAGATTGCTTCAAACCATGGATTTCTTCCTCGAGCTCCTTCCCCTTTAGTAGGCACTTGCAAAATAAGTTATTAGCCCTCCGACAATCATCTTCTAACTCACATAATCTCTTCCTCAGAACTATTGATTTAGCCTCCTTATCTTTAATAGCTTTCTACTTGTAGGTCAGTTGAATCGTCAGCTACTATAGTTTGGTCTTCTCTTTTCCATATGTCTCAGAGAGATCACCCAAGATCTTCCTCAAAGAGGCAATCTGCTTTGATTCTTTGCTCACACTAGCCTGTTGACCGTTGGCTAACTACTTCTAGAGATGGATCACCTCACTATTGGTGACTCTAAGCCTCTTCTCAAGTTGAAAAATTTTCTCCACCCAATCAAATCTATAGTCATTATATGCACGTTCGATATTATGAAGTTGCTTCTGAAGGTTGGAGAACTTCTCCGATCAATCCCAACCATATTGCACTGTGTTAGAGGACCACGGTGAGCTCCCCTCCAATAGTTGAATATTTTTCCTTGCCGCATTGAGCTCGACCTCGAGGAAACTATCTTTTTAGATCAACATCCAAGATTTATCGCCAGCTCACTTCTTAATCTCTTTGAGTTCTACCTCAAAATCTCTTTTCTTTCTAATGTAGTCCATGGAATCCTTTTTATACGCTTGGCGGAGGCGGGTGATCTTGATTATAATCTCTGAATAATTTTTTCTTGATTTTTGAAGCTCATCTTCGACTTTCTTCAATTTCTTTTTAGAATAATAAACTTCTTTCTTTAAATGCCTAATGTGAGATTTCAGGGAGATACCCTGAGGCAGAGGATCGGCTTCGATAGGAAACTGCATTTAGTGCATAAAAACATCATAACACGAAGGCATTGCAAAAGAGAAACTTATTTTTATTAATCAAAATATTTTTGAATACAGAAAAAAATATAAATGAAAAGAAAAGAAAAAAATGTACAATGATAAAAAATTTTCAATCTCAAGAGGCGTAGCGGCAGACAAAGTTGGAGCATTCTCCACAACCTCAAGCTCCAGAGCAAGTCAGGAGCTACGACAGCAAGTTCGGAAGCTTCGGGGCCAAGTTCAGTAGTAGGGGAGGGAGCACCAGTGTTGGAGGGACTTGCTTCATCACCAAGCTCCATCAGAAAATCAAGATTCATGTCAAGGAACTTCTTCGCGATTCTCTCCATACAGATCTCGAACCCCTTCAGAAAGGCCTTTTGGGTGAAGGCAATCTTAATATCGTCCATTGCCTTAGAGGACTTGAAGGCTTCAATGGCCCTCTCTTTTTTAGCACTGACCTTCTCCTCTGCTTTCTTCCTCTTGTCCTCCTCGAGGGTCAAAGCAGCCTTCAGTCCTGCTGAGGTTTGTTCCTCCCTTAGCAGTGCTTCTCGAAGGTGCTCGACCTTGATAGACTAGACTTTTGAAGCCGCCTTCAAGCGGTTGACCTTGGTCTGAGCACAATTAGTCTTTGCCTGGGCTTCCTGTAGGGCTCTTGAGGCCTCGGCTTGGTAGAGACTTGCTACTTTCGAGTGAGCATACAAGTAATGCCCCAACTATAGAACAAAAGAAGAAATAAATTATGACTTCGAGGTATGTTGATGACCAAATAAGCTCGGGAGAGACCAATTACCTCGAGGAAGGTAGCAAAGGATTCTTCGAACCTCCCTGCACTTTCAATCTGAACCATCTTCTCGATGATATGCGAGAGGATGCCTCCCTCCATTAAAGATTGAACAATCTCCCGGTCATCCAAAGAACCCTGCTCCTGGCTAGAACTCTTACTGCCAGAGCTTTCGACCTTCCTCCTGACCTTCTTGGTGATGGTCTTCTTCTTCTTCTTCACTACTCCCTATCCAAGAGGTGTGGGGATGGCAGCTGCATTGGGCAAGGTCTGGCTCGGAGCAGCCACAGCGGTTTCTAGACTAGGAGCAGCCTGGGTCTGCATGGCCGAGCTCATTCCTTCAACACAGGCCCTTTTTTATGACTCCCTTGCAGGACCACCCTTTCGCTTGAGAGTCTAGATCCCCTGTGATAGGTGATTCAGCTCCTCTAGAGTCATTTCTACAATAGTAAAAATCAAGATCAGAAAAAAGAATAAGGTATGAGTGACAAGTTACGAAAAATCACCTATCGGATCAAGGAGACTAAGATCGAGGTTAAATAGGGTCAGATTGTCTAGCAGGCCAGATATTAGAGAAGCTCGATAATTCCTAAGTTTGCTTGCTGAGTCCCTATCTTCTTTTCAAGCCTAGGAGCTCGACGAACTGAGTCTCTCAAATCCTCCCAGGAAGGAAGCCCTAGTTCTAAGGAGGGACATGAGATGAAGAAGAATTTTTCTTTTCAGTTATGAATGGAAGAAGGAGCACCCTTAAGCAACCCCTTCTTGTCAAACTGGGGGAGACATACCACTAATCTTTGGCGTAAGATGATGTTTGAAGGTAAAAAAGTTACAGAACAAGAAAATTATAAGTCGGACATCGATCATGATGCACAAAGAAAGAAATCCTATGATGAACCTAAAAGAGTTTGGCACCATGGAGGCAAAAGAGATATTTAGAAACTTGAAGAGAGCTATGACGAAGGGGGAAATCGAAAGTCATAGTCTAGCACGAAATGCCTCGACATACAAGCAAAAGTGACCTGGGGGAGGAGAGCAGGCTTGGCCACTTCATCCAGGAAGCTCAAGCTCATACTCCGGGGGTATCTCGTACTGGATCCATATCAAGAAAAGATCTCTAGGATGAAGTACACAAGGAATGGTACCAGGGACAAAAGAGGGATGAGGAGCTTAACTAGGCTCGGCTTCCTTAGGGTTTGGATCCATTAAGGCTAGTTGGGGTGAACTTCCGAAACAAGTCGATCAGGATTCTTCAGCAAACATATGGATCAAAATAAACACAAAAAAGACCTCAAAATTTGAAAGAAATAAAGGATAAAATCTCTCTAAAATTGAAGGGTTAGGAAATGAAAAGCTTTGAAATGATCAGAAAGAAGTTTGGAAAGTAACCTAGATCGGTTGAGGGTAAGAAGATGACTTGCGGAGCAAAAATTAGATGGGAAAATGCTTGTGACTGGAGGAAACAGTAGAAGAAATCAGAACTCTTGAACGGAAAGAAGATAGAAACCAAAGGAAGAAGAAGAAGACTCAGACAAAAAGAAGTTCTGGAGGAAGAAGAACAGCTTAAATATCTGAGAGGAGCCCGAGGCAGTTATGATCATAGGTTTGCTTTGCCCGATCTCTATTTAACACGTGTCCCACTCATCATAATGGAAGGCAGATGATTGATAGAACCTTAATTGTGTCGTACCTTGGGTAGAACTTCAATGGAAGTTTCAAAAATCTATCTTTTCAGATCACCTCGTATTGAAGAATCTTCGATACCAGCATAGATAATGCCAATACTTTCCACCTTACAAAAGCAGAAAGATGGAAAAGAACTTCGGCACTCACATTTGTACTTCCTCCTTTCGAACTTCGAACTCAGAAGTGGGGGGCCTAGTGTTGATGATAAATCTACTCTTATCGAAATTCAGCAAGATGACTAGCCTTGGGATGATCCCATCTAACTGTGGTGACCATGACCGAACTTCAACCAATATGAGTTTATTGCCATCCACAACATCCCAGACATCACCTAGCTCTGATACTAAATTGTAGACCCATAATATTGCTCTAATGCCAATCATCCTTGACATCATAAGCATCGATATCATATTGTGGAAGCTCCTGATCTTTAGCACGAACCTGAAGGAATCTGTGACATTCTCTATGGACAGCAAACCATCGATCCTCCACCTAGATCTATGATGGAGCGCCTTCCTTCTTGGGCTTGAGGGAGACGCCCCCTTCTCTATGGCTTCTTTAACAATCCTAGGATGGCAACTCTAGAGAGAAGAGAAGAAGAGAGAATTAAGGGAGAAAAGGTCTATATTGATTCCAACCTTGAAAATCCTAATATAACCTATGTATTTATACATAGCCATTAGGCCCGACCAAAAAACTTCTTGGCTAACCCAACACATGAAAGCACTCACCGAGCTCATGTACACCCATGTCTTTCATGCTCTCATCCTCTGAATCTAGACCCGACCCATACATAAATTAGCCCCTTAAGACCTCTCAAACCAAGCCTTAAGATCCATAGGATCAATCCAGACCCTAGCCCAAAATAGACCATCGCATACCTCTGCCCCTGCACTGAGTCGGCTAAGTTCCATTGGATCGGCTCAGTCTGAAATTGAGCCGACCTAGTCCTGTACCGTGCTAGCAGTCCTAAATGCTCAGCTTTCTATTTTGCCTATGTTCTAAGACTTAGCCGATCTAATTTTGGACTGAGCCGGCTAACCTGTAGAAAATATCCTTTCTGTAGTCTTGATTCCCTGACTTTGGTTCCTTCTTCTATCTTGAATCTTAGATCTCTGAAGTACCAACTAAGCACTTGGAATCTTTGGAGTCAACCCCCTGACTCCTCTCGTGGCCTCCCAAGACTTGGGAACACCACAAATCCTCACAATCTCCACCTTGGTGCCCCAAGCCTTGGCAAATCCCTCGACAATGATCCCCTGCACGATCACACTATCCCTATGCACTCGACAACACCTATGCAAACATCGCCTCTGCCAATCCTCTTCAGCTGTTGTGCACCTTTGAGGCCTTTGGAATGACAATCTCCACTACTGAAGACCTGTGCTTGCTTCTTGGCACCACCCTAGAATTATAGGATCCCTTTTGCTTAGCAGCTGCATCACTTTCTCTAAACTTTCCTAGAGAACCTATAGTATTTCTATACCAACACATACTATATCACCTGACACGATCTCCTCAGAGCTACGCCTGTCCACCTGCACACACCGCTCCTCTTGAAACTGTGCATCATCGGCGCTTTAAACTCATGCCAAATTTTTTCTCCACTTGTGAAGCCACCACTACGGAGCTCCACTTATATCCGAAGTCCATCTAATGCCGTAAAAGTCAACTCTATCATCGAGTCCCTCGAGGCCAACCACTCAATGCTACACTACTAAGCCTGCGCTGCATCTCGAACACCGTCACTGCCCCTTCGAACCCTCCACACTCTACGGTCCTCTTCAAAGCCATCTTGGATACCTCCATAACCCGCGGGCACCTCCAAAACCCAAGAGCTCATCCAACTCTTCTGAATCCAATGACTGAACCCTAGGGAATTCCATCCTAGTCCTTTTCTTTTGCCCCTACACTAGCTATATCTTTAGTTGCGCCAGGAGAACCATCCTCCATCTAAACCATGACTCTCCTTGGTGCTCTTACAGAAGAAACTTGATCCATGATACTTCCGACTACTAGATACCTCTAGCGCTCCCTGAGACCTCCAGCTCTCTCTAAGACCTACACTCGGTCTCCCTGAGATACCACTGACACTCTCTACTGAGATACACTCCTCGACTGCTGCACCATCGAGCCTCTCTCAGCCCCTATATCACTAGGGTAGCGCTCTTGCAGTACTCTAACACTCCCTAACTCATCTCTATGCTGCTCTACTATCATCCAGCCTTGATCTGCTGGACCTGCATGGATCATCCATCTCCATCATTTCCAAGGCTGCACAAATCCATGCTCTAGTCGAACTGCTAAATACATCTCCAATTACTTTTCCATCTTCCAGACACCAAAGGACGTATAGTCGCTTCATCAGCCTTCCTTCGACCATTACCCCTTGAGAAACCTCTCTTCAATAGCCCTACATTGCCCATCTTCCTAGAGAATCTTGATGGTCTCTGTTAAGATATTTTCCTCGACTACTGCATCGCTGAGCCTCTCTCAACCTTGCATCTTCAAGAAAGCGCTACTGCAGCACTCTAGTGCTCCCTGCCTATCTCATAACCATCATACACCCTATCCTTTCCACCAAGACTGATCAACAAATCATGCATCTAATCCTTCCATCCCAAAAAAATCCCTTCTCGTTAATTCTCTCAACCTCTACCATCAACTCACTGCTCTCGGTTGGCCAAACCACAGCAACAACAAGGTAGATTTGAGACATACCATAGAATCCTTATGCAGATTTCTGATTTCACCTTGTACGACTTCTTCTTTCCTTCCATGCACCATCAAGCACTGAAACTTGGCTCTTTCCATGCAGGCTTTGAAACCTGGCTTTGATACCATATTGCCATCCACAATATCCCAGGCATCACCTAGCTCTGATACCAAATTGTAGACCCATGATATCACTCGAACGCCAATCATTTTTGACATCACAAGCATCGATATCATGTTGCAAAAGCTTCTGATCTTTAGCATGGAACTGAAGGAATCTATGACGTTCGCTATGGGCAGCAAACCATCGATCCTCCATCTGAATCTATGATGGGGCGCCTCCCTCCTTGGGCTTGAGGGAGATGCCTCCTTCTCTAGGGCTTCTTCAAGAACCCTAAGGCGGCAACTCTAGAGAGAAGAGAACAAGAGAGAATTAAGGAAGAAAAGGTCTGTATTGATTCCAATCTTGAAAATCCTGATACAACCTATGTATTTATACATAGCCATTAGGTCCGACCAAAAAACTCCCCAGCTAACTCAATACATGAAAGCACTCACCGAGCCCATGTACACCCATGTCTTCCATGCTCTCATCCTCTGGATCTAGATCCAACCCATACATGAATTAGCCCCCTTAAGACCTCTCAAACCAGGCCTTAAGATCCTTAGGATCAATCCAGACCCTAGCCCAAAATAGATCCTCACGTAACTTTGCCCATGCACTGAGTTGGCTCAGTCTCAACACTGAGCTAGCTAAGTTCCACTAGGTTGGCTCAGTTTGAAACTGAGCCGGCCCAGTCCTCTGCCATGCCAGCAGTCCCGAACGCTCAACTCTCTATTTTGCCTGTGCTCTGAGACTTAGTCGATCCAGTTTTGGATTGAGCCGGCTAACTTGTAGAAAATATCCTTTCTGTAGTTTTGATTCTCTAGCTTTGATTCTTTGCTATACCTTAAATCTCAGGTCTCCGAAGCACCAACCAAGCCCCTAGAATCTTCGGAGCCAACCCCTTAACTCCTCCTATGGCCTCCCAAGGCTTGAGAGCACCATAAATCCTTATAGAGTTCTCTCTCTAATTCACTCTAGGATAGCTGACCTCCAACTCATGCAAGTCGGACAATCCTCAGTTTCAATGGTTAGACCTTCCAAATGATTGCAAAACCCAAAGGGCATCTAGGACCTCATCCAGGTGATCTTGAATAGTGAAGATAGTCGTCTAAGCAGTTAGCTAAGAATTTTGCTGTATTTGATCCCTATGTAATCTAGCCCGGTTGACCTTGGAGCTAGCCAAACTCCTCTTCAATTGGATCTTCATCAAGCCAAATCTCACCATTGCAATTGGGTTTCACATCAGGAATCCTATACCGGTAGAGCTTCTCCTTAGATGAACTTCTATACCTTGCTATAAGTGGCAGACCCTAGTAATCCTATGCCAAGAACCTTGGGTGAGCAAGCCTATGTAAATCCGAACTTCTCCCCTAAAAACCTATCGTAGTTCTAAATCAGTGAATCCGCCACCCTTATCAACCTTCAATCTAGGATAATTATTCACTTGTGAACGACCTTGAAAGTGGCTAAACTCCAGAGGAATAGTTGAGACTCATTGAAGTATTCTGGTTGTATCTATCGATCGCAGCTACTAGCCAACTCCTGATTCGGACTAACTCCTTCCAACAGCCAACTGGACTCCTTTAAGTCCTCCATTCAAACTCCTTCAAGTCTTTCAAACGAACTTCTTCCAGTTGTCCCCCGCACTCCTTTCAGCAGACAAGTTAGCCATCTTTTATCCTGAACATCAATCGAGCAGACTTAAATAATTGGAGGACCTCAGCATCTATGCAAGTTCAACCCCCAATATAGCGGATATTAGTCAACATGCAGATGATCTTGGAGAAATCTGAACCTCTTCTAAACTACTGAGATGAGAAGTTCTTCACTATCTATAATTGTTCCATCCAAACTTTAACTATTAACTCCCAACGGACTGGCAAGTCATGACAAAGGATACTACTCTCCGTAACAAACTTCATATGGACCCAAATGGCCCACTACCAGTTAGTTATGGCTATCATCATTAGTTTGTTACTAGCTCCTCCTATATAAGGGACCCTCTAGATACATTTCTTTCTAAGATCAAAATTCTGCTAAAATTTATTGAGTGCTCCATTTTTGTTGATCAGAGAGCTGACTTGACTGTTAGAGGGTCCTGCTAGAGCCACCCCAACTCCAGTCTGGATTCATTTTGTAGGTGCCGACGGTGACCTCTTCTTCTCTAACTCTAGCTTTCTAGTATCCATAGTTTTCTACACCAATAGAAAATAAACTAGAAACTCTTTCAAATCAAAAGGCATGATTTCAACTTCTAGACCTCCAGAGTTGCTGCACATGGATTTATTTGGACCCACAAGGACTACTAGTCTAGGAGGCAAAAAGTATGGTCATGTAGTTGTAGATGATTTTCAAGATTCACTTGGATGATATTTTTATTACCAAAGGATGAAGCCTTCAATGCATTTTTCAAATTTTATCAAAAGGTTTTAAATAAAAAGAATACATCAATTGTATGCATACGTAACAATCATGGTACTGATTTTAAAAATCAATAATTTAAAACTTTTATAATGAAAAAAAATTGATTATAATTTTTCTGTACCTAGAACTCCACAGCAAAACATAGTAAAAAAAAAAAAATCATATATTAGAAGAAATGACATGAACTATGTTGTGTGAAAGTAATTTACCTAGATATTTTTGGGTTGAGGCAATAAATACTACATGTTACGCATTAAATCATATTTTAATAAGGCCTATTTTAAAGAAATCCCCATATGAGCTTTAGAAAGAAAAAAAATTAAATGTTAACTATTTTCATGTGTTTGATTGTAAGTATTTTATACTTAATAATAAAAAGATAACTTGTAAAAATTTGATGCCAAGTCAGATGAGGGTATCTTCTTGGGATACTTCTCATCAAGCAAGGCATATAGAATATTCAATAAGAGAACTCTTGTTGTTGAGGAATCAATTCATGTTATCTTTGATCAATATAATGACAAATCTTCGAGAAAAGAAGATGCTTTAAATGAGGATGTAGAAAATCTTCACGATAAGATGGACAATCTCACACTAAAAGATGCTCCCATTCGAAGCAATGAGGAAGAAGAAGAAAAGAATGAAGAACCCTCTTCTAGCCCAAGAGAAGTATTGCCAAAAGAGTGGAGGTATGCACATGGACATCCTAAAGACTTAATCATTGGTGATCCATCACAACGAATAAGAACCCAATCCTATCTTAGAAATGTTAATAATTATTTGGCCTTTGTATTACAAATTAAACCTAAAATAATAGAAGAAGTTGAAAATGATCCATATTGGATAAATACTATGCAAGAAGAATTAAATCAATTTGAAAGAAATAAGGTTTAAACTTTAGTTGATAGACCTAATGACTACCCAATTAATGGAACTAAATGGGTGTATAGAAATAAACTAGATGAACATGACACTATTGTTAGGAACAAAGATAGATTAGTCACAAAAGGATATAGCCAAAAGGAAGGCATTGATTTTGATGAAACATTTGGCCCTGTAGCCAGATTAGAAGCAATTAGACTGTTACTAGCATTTGCATATTTTATGAACTCGAGACCAATTGGCACACCAATGAGTACATCTTACAAACTTGACAAAGATGAAAAGAGTAAGAAAATAGGTATTAACTTATATAAAGGTATGATAGGATCACTTATTTATCTTACTACAAGTAGACCAGATATAGTATTTAGTGTTTGTATGTATGCTAGATATCAATCAGATCCTAGAGAATCACATTTTCTTGCTGTTAAAAGAATCTTTAGATACTTATTTGGAATACCTAATGTAGGATTATGGTATGATAGTTCATCTTAATTTGAATTAATTGGATACTCTTATGCTGATTTTACCGATTGTAAACTTGATAGAAAAAGTACTAGTGGCACATGTAAAATCATATGAGTTAATTTAATTTCATGATTCAGTAAGAAATAAAATTCAGTAGCACTATCTACGATCGAGATCGAATATATTGCTGTCAGGAGTTGTTGTGCCCAAATTCTTTGGATCAAACAACAACTAGAAGACTTTAGTTTCAAACTTAACAAAATACCAATAAGATGTGATAATATAAGTGTAATTAATTTATCCAAAAATCCAATACAACATTCAAGATTTAAATATATTGAAATAAGGAATCATTTCATAAGAGATTTTATTCAAAATAATGATGTGACACTTGAATTTATCTGTACCGATAAATAATTATTTGATATATTCACAAAACCTCTTAATGAAGAAGATTAAACATCATCAGAAGAGAACTAGAACTTTGCTATCAATAAGAGTAAATCTCATTTGCATAACTCAAAATAAGTCAAATTAAGTTCAAAGAATTAATTTTTATTACATAATCAATGACCAATATTAAAGAAAATATCTGGACATTGTTTGAATATCTCGATTACATAATCAATCAATCGAGAGTTGGGTGCCATGCGGAAGATGTCTTCAGCATGAGTTGTAGAGGAATGAGAAAGAAGGAGAAAATCCTGCATGGGATAAGCTTCATCCCAACCTTCAAAGGCCTCTCAACCTTCTATGCAACCCATTCAAGATGAACCCCAACCAAACCGAGGTATACTGAGATCACCCCCTCCATCACCTTCACCTATTGGGAGGATGCTACTAGGGCTATTACAATAGGGAGAAGGATTGACTTTGATTCTTTGAGAGTTATAATTTCTCTATTGGGACTTGGATTGATACGATGGGGTGGAGAAATTTTTGCACAATGAACATCTCCATGTACCCTAAGTTAGTTAGGAAATTTTATAAAAACCTAAAAAGGGGATCCTCTGATGTTATCACAATAGTGAAAGGAGTTCAAATTAAAGTGTCAGAGGAGAGTTTGGCACACATCTTTGGGATAACTAGACAAGGACATATTCTAGACAAACTATCTGATAAGCAGGAGGGATTAAGGCTTATTGTAGAGAGAGATGACATTATAGAAGATGTGCTGGCACCCACCTTGTCTGTGGAGATGAGAGTAATACATCACATTATCGATGGGATTTTTATTCCTAAGTTAGGTAGGCATGACTTTATCTCTGAGAGAGAATTATGTATGATGTATCTTATGGTTCAGGAGACTCAAAAACATTTGTAAGGGATTATTATGCATCAGATGAGAAAGGCATCCTCTAAGAATAAGGTATGTTTGCCTACTGGTATGGCTCTGACATGAGTATTTGAGACAGCTGGAGTACCTCTGGAGAATGGAGGTTGCAAGAGATTATCTCATTTTGATGTTTATGACATAAGAGCCCTAACTAGAATGCAATATCATGTAGAAGTGGAGAGATGGGTGAAGAACATTTCTGGATAAGAGAGGAGAAAACCAATAGTAGAGGAACAAGGAGAGCCCTCCACTCCTGTGACACCTAAAGCAGCAGCTGACCCTAGTACTCCTATAACTCCACGAGCTCCACCCATAGATAGTTTTTCTCAACCACCACCTACTGACTCTGCATCTACGGAGAGATTGACATATATGATTTCCACTAGAGTTAGTAGAGAGATTCAGGGCTTATCTAAGAGAGTAGAGAGTGTGCAGATTGAGATAAGGTCTATCTCTCAAAGGCTTACTACTCTAGAGCAAAGGGAGTAGACACATGACATGCCCTCTGATCACTCTAGCATTTGTGAGGAGATTGTTCAACTTAGGGGGAGAGTTGAGTCAGGAGGCATTGAGACTATGGCAGCTATCAGCGGATTAGGTCAAGCACAGTAGTAGGGCATCATTTTAGTGAAGGAAATAGATCTAGAATTTTAGGACTAGATCTTAAAACTTTTTCAAGATCTGATAGCAGAAGACTAAAATTAATCAAAATTAATTTTAAATATCAGAGAATACTTTAGATCTAGTGACCTATTATATGATCCTAGCATGTCATTAAATTAAAAATTAAAATATAATAAAGAAACAAAAATATGTTGATCACATCAATATGTATATACGCTACATCTAATGTAGGTATGAAAATAATAGATCAGATCTATTACCTATGCAAGTTAGATGTTCTAACTGAAGAAAAAATTCTATTTTTTCGGCATGGGATCATTCAGATTTGATTGGATCTGAAGAAATATTTCAAAAAAAATAATTATGATCCTAATCCGATCTGAGATATCTTTGTCTGATCCTAAAGATCTGATATTATAAAAATAAAAATAAAATTAAATCTAATTTAATTTTATATATTATTTTGGATAATCAGATTATCCAATGATGATACTAATTGATCCTAAGATTTTGGAAGGAGCCACACATGCGATGTTAGATATGTGTGCTCTAGAATCTAGAATTGGCTAACACTTGTAATACACATCTAAGAAAAAAATTATAATTTTGACTATAAATAATAAAATAAATTATTTTCTATCATAGTATGTATTTGAAAATGTCTGTGATACATTTTTTGAGTTAATGGTAATGGTTGTTCATATTTTCAAGAGTTGAAAATTTAAGACATGAATATTCATTATTAACTCATAAAATGCTCCCGATCGTAGGATCATCATAAGGATGGTGAATAATCCGAAAGGTTGGCGTACGATCGCTTCTTTAGGATAGATGAGTCTTGAATCTATGGTGTAGAGACACTGGAGCGAAAGTACAGATACTCATTAGAAAATGAGGGCACTGAGCGTGACCACCTCGAGCAGTCATCAAGAAGTCTACCTTCTTGTCAATGACTGGCTCGAAGCTGCAGTGGTGTGTCTGATTCTTTGACCTGAGGTGCATCCATAGTTCATCTTGAGGGTGTTATAGTTTGACTACACCATAACTCAGTCTCCTAGCCATTCAGAATTCTGAGGTGTATGTTGGCTATAGCATGTTCATTGTAGAAATTGGATTGCACCAATAGGGGATCTATCTACCTCGGTAGATGAGGAGCAGCCCTATGATGATCATGAGAATCAAGTCCATAAGCTCATGGTCATGGCAGAGTAAAATGATAGAAAGATTTTCTATTAGCATTTTCACATCAAACTTGAATCGAATGATTAATTCATATGACAAAAATTAGGGTTTGATGAGATCACCTTAACCCTAATCCGATCGGGGCTCAAGATGAAAGAACTTAATCACATAGGTAACTGCATTGAGAGGTTCGTCTTTAGTTTTGATGGGTTGCCATCATATGCTGCTAGATGTCACTAGTGGATTTTGGGAGCAATTAGAATGATTTGGATGATCGATCTTACTAGTTGTTTGAATCAAAAAGTTCTGATCCATCGGAAGGTATTTCGATGATGGCAAAGATAGAGATTATGACATATCCCATTACCATATGAAACTAAACCTAACTAGATCATACAAATAAGGGTTTGGATCTAAATATCATCAATTGGACTAATCCAGTTCAATTAATTTGAATAAGATTCAATTAGGTTCAAGAAAATCGTGCTAGTACACGATTGAGCCTGATATTCTCCTTCAACAATCATTAAAAGTTATCTCGATTGAGCCAAATATATTTGGACTCCCTCAGAAACCTTTACTTAATCTGACTGGAGCTTGTCTAGATCAAAAAAGAGTTGTCTTAATTTATAAGATAAATTTGAGACAACACTTGCCATTTTCCATCACCTACTAAATCTTATTCTTTGACTTTGGTCAAACATTGACCTTTGACACTTAGACATCTGCCCATGTGTCACGCACCCATAGAAGAATAAATGGGGTTTTGTCCCCTGCTAAAAGAAGGAAAGGGAGGGGGTACATGCCTAGGGAGGCATGCACCCAAAGAGGATAAAGATTGGAGTCCCATATTGATGGGACTCCAGTTGCTTCATCCTTTCTACTTGGGTGGTGCCAAAGATTCTTCTTTGACCAGTCTTGGTGCCACCTAAGGAGGTTTGTGAGAGACTCTAATCTGATTGGATCAGATGATGTCATCCCATCAATTAGATTTAGATCTGATTGCACGAAGAGCCATGATTGGTTGGGATGATGTGGCACTGCATGGCGCAGCAGGATTTATATAAATCCTATCTACACCCAAGATTGAGAGCTTCTGCCCTTTGCCCATGCCACATAGCCCCTCTCTCTCCTTCTCCATGCCTTCTTCAAATTCTCTCTCTCCTCTCCATGCCCAAAAGGTTTTGGGCTTTAGTTTGGTGCGATCCAAGCAAGAGAAAGGTGATAAGAAAGCAAGAAGGCAGCAAGAGACAATACCCGATCTTCAAAAGGTATTTTGAAGATCTTCAATATCAGATCTAGATCTGATCTTTGGAATATAGATTGAGAAGAAGAAGATCTTTAGATCCTGCCCGAGTGGATACTGGTAGAGGCCAAGTGCTAGCATGGCTACATCTAGAATTTCAGGCAACCATCAGGATCATCACAGGATAATAGAATTATCCAAAACAAGGTACAATTAAATTAGATTTAATTTATTTTATTTTTATTTTATTTTATCAGATCGATAAAATTAGATCTAAAGAGTCTCAGATCTGATTTGGATCTAAGAGAAAACTTTTAAAATATCCCTCTTGATCTAATCAGATCTGAACGAGCCTAATCTAGAAAATAGTGTTTGCCCTTCACGCGACTGGCCTCTACCGATGTCCACTCGAGTAGGATCTGAAGATCTTCTCCTTCTGAATCTTCTCTTCAAAAATTAGATCTGGATCTGATCTTGAAGTTTTTTAAAACTTCTTTTAAAGAAGTAGCAGTCATCTCTTTCAGCAATGCTGCCTTCTTCCTAATCTGGGCGCCTTTCTTCCTTGGATGTTACTTGAACCTATGCCCAACTCCTTAGGCATGGAGAGGGGAGTGAGAGGATCAGATGGGGCATGGAAGAGAGAGAGAGGGGCAGCCTTGGAGCATGGAAAATGTGCAAGACTTCTTAACCCTAGGCGCAGATAGGGTTTAAATAGATCCTATTGCGCCATGCAGTGCCACGTCATCCTGACCAATCAAGGGCCTTCATTCAATCAGATCTAAATCTAATTAGTGGGATGATGTCATCTGATCCAATTAGATGAGAGTCCCTCAAATATCCATATAGGTGGTACCAAGACTGGATAAATCAAAAAAAACTTTGGCGCCTAGGTATTTAAATCCATCAAGAAACCCTAGAGTCCCATCTATATGGGACTCCATCTCTTATCCATATGGGGCACATGCTTAGGGTTGCATGCAACCTCTCTCTTGCCTCTTTTAGTCAGGGGATAGGAGCCCTAGGTGCTCTTCTATAGATGCATTACACATGGCCCTATGTCTAAGTGTCTAAGGTCAACTATTGACCTATGTCCAAAAATAGAAACTAGTAGGTGATAGAAATTAGCAGGTATTATCTTAAATCCATCTAATAAATTTAGACAACCCTTTTCTGATCTGGACAAGCTCTAGTCAGACTAAGATAATGTTTTTGAGTGAGCCCAATCAAATTTGGCTCAATCGAGATGAACCAAAATAATTACAAAAGAGGAATGTTAGACTTAATCGTGTGCTAGCATGATTTTTTTGAACCTAATTGGATCTAATCTAAATCAATTAAACTGAGTTAGTCTAATTGATGACATCCAAATCCAAACCCTTATTTGTATAATCCAGTTAGGTTCAGTTCCATATAGTAATGAGACATGTCATGATCTCTATCATCGACATCATCGAAACATCTATCGATGGACCAGAACTTTTCTTATTCATTCAATTAGAATGATCGATCATCTAAATCATTCTAATTACTCTCAAAATCCACCAGTGATACTTAGCAGTATATGGTGGCAACCCATTAGAACTAAAAGCAAATCTCTCGATGCAGCTACCTGTGTGATTGGGTTCTTCTATCTTAAGCTCCAATAGGATTAAGGTTCAGGTGAACTCATCAAACTTAATATCCATCATATGAATTAATCATTCAATTAGAGTTCAATGTGAAACTCTAATAGAAACTCTTTCTATCATCTTCACTCTACCATGGCTATGGGCTTAAGGACTCAATCTCATGATTATCATAGGACTGCTTTTCATCTACCGAGGTTGATATATCTCTTATTGGTGCAATCTAATTCCTACAATGAACATGCTATAGCCAACATACACCTCAGGATTTTGAATAGCTAGGAGACTGAGTTATGGTGTAGTCAAACTATATCACCCTCAAATTGAACTGTTGATGCACCTTAGATCAAAGAATCGGATACACCACTATAGCATCGAGTCAGTCAATGATGAGAAGGTAGACTTTCTTTTACTGCTCAAGGTGATCATGCTCAGTGTCCTCATTCTCTAACGAGTATCTATACTCTCACTTTAGTATCTTCACACCATAGACTCAAGATACATCTATCCTAAGAAAGCGATCATACACCAACCTTCCAGATCAATTACCATTCTCGTGATGATCCTACGATTGGAAGCTAGTTATGAGTTAATTATAAAAATTCATGTCTCAAATTTTTAATTCTTGAAAATATAAATTATCATTACCATTAACTCAAAGGATATATCATAGACACTTTAAATACATACTATGATAGATAACAATCCTTTTATTAATTTATAGTCAAAATTATAAAATTGCTCCTAGAAATGTGTTACAAGTATTTAGCCAATCTAGCTTCTAGGGCACATATCTAACAAACTTCCACTTATCCTAAAGCCAATTGGCTACAAATCTAAGTCCCATCTTCTCAAGGTGGGCTTTGATCTTTTGCTGGCTCAATGACTTTGTTAACGGGTCAGTCGCATTATCGCAGTATTGACTCTCTTGACCTTGACGTATCCCTTCTTGAGGTAATCGCGGATGAGGTGGTATCGCCACTCGATATGCTTGGATTTTTAGTGAGACCTCAGCTCCTTAGCTAGGCTTATGGCGCCATTATTGTCGTAGTACAGTGGGACAGCATCTGATGGCATCACTTCGAGCTCTATGATGAACTTCTTGTACTAAAATGCCTCCTTTGCAGCCTCCAATGCAGTGATGTACTCTGCTTCCATGGTGGAGTCTCTATCACTATCTACTTGGAACTCTTTCAACTGATAGCTCCACCGTTATAAATAAATAGACTTCTAGAATTCAACTTTTGATCATTTATATCAGACATAAAATCCGAGTCTGTATATTCTTGGACTTGGAGTTCTCCATTACCAAAGATTAGAAACATATCCTTAGTCCTTCTCAAGTACTTAAGGATACATTTCACAAAAGTCTAGTGCTCTTTACCTGAATTTGACTGATACCTGCTCATGACACTCACAGCATGGGCAATATCAGGTCGTGTACATAGCATGGCATACATGAGGCTCCCTATTGCTGAAGCATAAAGGATCTTGCTCATGCGTTCAATCTTCTTAGGTGTGCTAGGGCACATCTTCTTAAAGAGATGAATGCCATGCCTGAAGGATACTGAATTCCTCTTGGAGTTTTTCATGCTATAACTCTTTAGCACCTCCTCTATGTACATTTTCTGTGAGAGACCTAGCATCCTATTCCGTCTATCCCTATAGACCTTAATTTTCAAAATAAAGGATGCCTCTCCTAAATCTTTCATAGAGAACTCCTTAGATAACCACATTTTGATTGTAGTCAACATGGAAATATCATTCTCAATTAGGAGGATGTCATCCACATACAGTACGAGGAAAACAACAGTGCTCCCTCTAATCTTTTTAAAAACATAAAGCTCCTTCTCATTCTTGATGAATCCAAATGATTTAATTACATCATTGAAATGAGCATTCCAGCTCTGAGATGCTTGCTTAAGTCCATATATGGATCTTTCTAGCTTGCATACTTTATGATCATTATCACTAGATGTGAAACCTAGCGGTTGTTCCATATAGATATCTTCCTTAAGATATCCATTTAAAAATATTATTTTCACTTCCATCTACCATATTTCATAATCGAAATAAGTTGCAATAGCAAGAAATATGCGGATAGATTTGAGCATGGCTACTGACAAAAAAGTATCCTGATAGTCAATGCCTTCGTGCTGACAATATCCTTTTACTACGAGCCTTGCTTTGAATATCTCTACATTTTCATCAGCACTTATCTTTCTCTTGAAGATCCATTAACATCCAATAGGTACTATAGCTTCAGGTGGATCTACCAAGGTCCAGACTTGGTTCAAATGCATTGATTCAATCTCTAACTTCATTGCCTCTAACTATTTCTCAGAGTCAATATCTGATATCACCATTAATCCCATTTCCTATGAGGAATATTTTCTCTACATCTTCTGATATAGTACCTAAGTACCTTTCAAGAGGATGAAAAATTCTACTTGATCTACGAAGTGGAGGAGGTAGTATCTGGGTTGGCTCAATTTGACTGGGTTCCATAGGTTCCTCGGCTCGTTTCTCATCGGAGACTTTCTCCTCGAGTCTAATCTATCTTCCAATGCCACCATCTAGAATAAATTATTTTTCAAGGAAGATGGCATGTCAATTTACAATCATATTGTGATCTTTCGGGAGATAGAAATAATATCCTAATAACTCTTTAGGATATCCAATAAATCGAGCTCTAAAGGACCTAGACTCTAACTTGTTCGTCTATTATTTCTTAACATGGGTCAGATAATCCCAAATTCTGAAATGACTCGGACTTGATTTCTTATCATGCCATATCTCGTATGGTATGGTAAGAACGATCCTAGAGGGAACCCTATTCAGTAAATATATAGCAGTCATCAGACTATATTCCCAAAGAAATTTAGGAAGGTCAGTGAAACTCATCATGGATCGAACCATATCTAATAGGATCTGGTTCTCCATTCTAAAATCCCGTTGAGTTAAGATGTTCTAGGTGGAGTCCATTGAGAGAGAATGTCATTGTCCTTAAGATAGTCCAAAAATTTTTGACTAAGGTATTTGCCTCCTCGATCTGATTGAAGAACCTTAATGAATTTTTTTATTTGCTTTTCTACTTCGAATCTGAATTCCTTGAACTTTTCAAAAGATTTAGACTTATATCACATCAAATACACATATCCGTACTGAGATAAATCATCGATAAAGATGATGAAGTAGACATAATTGCCCCTGGCTGGCATATCAAATGGTCCACATACATCAATATGTACTAAGGCAAGCAGGCTGTGGCCCTTTCCCCATATCCTATAAAAAAAAGCTTGGTCATTTTGCCATGAAGGCATGATTCATAAATCGGATATGACTCAAAAGTCAGCGAACTCAATAATCCAAATTTCTCCAATTTGTTAATCCTATCTTCAGCTATATGACCTAGCCTAAGGTGCCAAAGATATCTATCATTTAGACTATCCCTAGGTTGCTTTGATCCTATGGCATTCATGTTTTGCTCGATATTAAAAATAGAAATATCAATATGTAACTAATAGAGACCATTTATAAGAAAACCACTGGCAATTTTATTTCTTTCATAAAGAATATTATAATGGTCCTTAAGAAAACTAATTACATAGCCTTCTTATGCTAAACATGAAATAGAAATCAAATTTCTACTTGCTACAGGCACATAAAAAAAGTCCCTAAGAACTAAATCTAATCCTGACAGTAATTATAGAGGATAGGTTTTCATGGCTACAATAGTAACTCTTGCTCTGTTTCCAGTGCGTAGGATCATCTCACCATCCCTTTGCCTCTTGCTATCCTCAAGATCCTGCATGAAAGTGCACAAGTGAGCACTAGAATCAGAGTCAAGCACCCAACCATAAGGTTAGATTCTATAATGAGCATACCTCCAGAAGGACCTGCCTCCTTCTTGTTCTTCAGTCTAGCCAGGTATAAAGGGTAGTTCTGCTTTCAATGGTCGTCAGTATTGCAATAGAAATATTTTTTCTTGTCGGCCTTCTTCTTCGACTCTGCCTTCTTCTTTCCACCATCCATCTTTTGCTTCTTCATGGACTTCTTCTTCTTTTCAAATGACTTTCTCTTGAAAGAAGTCCTCTCCATAGTAAGTACTGAGCCTTTAGAACCTTTCATAGAAAGCTCAGCAGTAACCAGCATATTCATGAGTTTAGCCAAGCTATTCTGAAGTTTATGCATATGGTAGTTCATAATGAACTGCCCATATGCATCAATCAAGGATTGTAGAATTATATCAAATCTGTAGATCCTAATCTAACTTGACATCAAGCTTCTCAAGCTTCTAAGTCCTTAATCATCATCAGATAATGATCTTGGATCGATTGCCCATCATGCAACAGAGCCTTAAACAGTCTCTTAGTGATTTGATGTTTGGCTGCACAACTCTATTCACCAAACAACTCTTACAAGTGAGCCAACATTTGGAGGCTAGTCTTAATGTCTTCATGTTGGTGCTGGAGCTCATCAAATATCGAGTCCAATATGTAATACCAGGCTTTGTTATCTTCATCCATCCTTTTCTCAAGAGACGCTATCTGATCAGTGGATGGACGGACTGGTAAGGTGAGAGGATCTTGTTCCAACACATGAGTCAACTTCTCAAAACCCAAAATAATTTTGAAGTTTTGATTCAATCCTTATAGTTGGGCCTGGTCAGTCTATGGGTGTCTAAGATAGGGCTAGTAGGTTGGATGCAGACATCTTCCTATAGAGAGTCAAAGTTTCTAGTTAGATTTTATAATTAGACTTGATCAATTTGTTTAGGAGTTTCATTTTTAAATAAATTAGGCTTTCACTATTTACTCGGATCCCAACACTCTTTGGGCAAAGATGTAAAAATCTTCATGATTATTGATTTTTAGTAGATGGTGCGATCCCACCAACTGGCTCACCATCTCACCTAACAGTTATTGATGATGGGTCAATCGATGAGTGGACAACCCTTGTTCAATGATTCTCTAATCATGGTGCATCCAAATCTGGTATCTAATTCATGAAGCTCACTATGTCCGAAATATTAATCCACTCCTTAGTTAAGTCAGACCCACCATTTGCATGAATTGGATTCCTGATTGGATCCCTCACCATATCCAAAATATTAAGCTCAACCCATCCTCCAACCCGTAGCATCCAATGCCTAATAGACATGGTTGCATCTTTTTGGTGCAACAGAACCACTATATCCAGTCGAGAATAATCAACCCTGAAAAGGGTCCGCATATCTACAATGATGAAAGACCTTAGAATTAATATTTTCTTAGAAAGATTTAATATAGGTCTCTTTAAACTTGACTTGACTTAGTCATAACAATTATTACTAACCTAGTGGCATGGGTTGGCTCGAATTGTTAGCTACCTCAAATCAGAACTAGGTCGATACAAATGGCCAGGTAAGTGAGACCAATGGAAGGGATATGCCATTAACTCAACAAGAATGCATTCAGATCGAGTAGCTTCCAATTAAAAATCAGTCGATCATATCTATTAGACTTACCTTAGATACCAAATTATCGAATCAGAACCAATTTGGTTAGCCTACAATCTAGGCTCAAACCATGGAGCCAAATTAGGTCTTGACTTGATTGAGTTACATCTCAATGTGATTCGATCTTGGCCCAGATTTAATCTTATTAGGTTGATCAAATTTAAGCTTTCTTTGATCCCACATAACCAACTCTTAAATCGGTTTGATCAATCTCTAGACCTAATTAAGCTACCCAAGCCTGAACCCAATTTTATGAATATATCTTAGATCTAAAAATTTATAATTTTTAGATCTAATTAATTTTATAATATTAATTCTTAATTAAGTTTTAGGTTCATGAATAAAACATGTAACAAAATTCTAGGATTTTAGGATCTAGGATTTTGCAAAAAAGTAAATTTTGATTTCTAATTGAGGACGAACGTGCAGCACTCCTACACATCATAAGAATATCCCATCAAATAAAAGAAGAGGGCCTTTAAACCCTACTTTATTCTTATGACCGGATGGCTAAGGGGAATGCCTTAATTAGAAATATAATTTCTACTACAAAACTAGTTAGATCTAAATCATATATCGCATATACAATTAATAATCTAACTTATACATATTTTGCATACATCTCATGTATTATAACTAAATTAAAAATGCATATTTTTAGATCTGATATATTACATATAATATCTAAAAAATAGAATTTAAATTTGATCACATTAAATAAAACTATTCTAAATATTTTATAGAACTATTCTATAACTAGTCTAAGCATGCATCTTTCATATCTCATATGAAAAATTAAAACTCTATTTTCTATTTTTTAGATCTTATTATAACAATTATAACTTCAAAAAATAAAAATTAAATATATCTAAAATTATTTTTAATCAAATTAAAAATATGATTATGCTAGACTACACATAGAACTATTATATACTTAGTCTAGTCATGCATCTCATACATTATAGATCTAAATCATTCTAATTTTAATTTTCTAATTTCAGATCTAAGCACATCTAATGTGATATATAAAATTATTTAATATTACATCATAAATAAAATAAATTAGATATAAAATAGATTTGATGAACTACCAACTTGGCTCTGATATCAGTTGAAGAAAAAATTTTATTTTTTCAGCACAGAATTGTTCAGATCTGATTGGATCTGAAGAAATATTTCAAAAATTTTTCTATGATCATAATCAAATCTGAGACATCTTAGATCTGATCCTAAAATTCTATTATTATAAAAATAAAAATAAAATTAAATCTAATTTAATTTCATATCTTGTTTTGGGTAATCAGATTATCCTATAATGATACTGATTGATCTTGAGATTCTGGAAGGAGCCAAGCACGTGTCTGGCCTCTACCAGTGTCCACTCAGGTAGGATCTAGAGGTCTTCTCCTTTAAAGTCTCCTCTTCAAAAATTAAATCTGGATCTGATCTTGAAGTTCTTCAAAACTTCTTTTGAAGAAGCAGCAGTCGTCTCTTTCAGCAGTGCTGCCATCTTCCTGATTTGGGCACCTTTCTTCCTTGGATGTTACTTGAATCCATGCCGAACTCCTTAGGCATAGAGAGGGGAGAGAGAGGATTAGATGGGGCATGGAAGAAAGAGAGAGGTAGCCTTGGGGCATGAAAATTGTGCAAGACTTCTTAATCCTAGGCACAAACAAAGTTTAAATAGACCTTGCTGCGCCATGCAGTGCCACATCATCCCGATCAATCAGAGAACTTCATTCAATCAAATTTAAATCTGATTGGTGGGATGATGTCATCTAATCCAATCAGATGAGAGTTCCTCAAAAATTCACATAGGTGGCACCAAGACAAGATAAATCAGAAAAAACTTTGATGCCTAGGAATTTAAACCCATCAAGAAACCATGGTGTCCCATCTGTATGGGACTCCATCCCTTATCCATATGGGGCGCACGCCTAAGGTGGCATGCACCCTCTCTCTTGCCTCTTTTAGTAGGAGGACAAGAGCCCTAGGTGCTCTCTTATAGGCGCATGACACATGGCCCTATGTCCAAGTGTCCAGGGTCAACTGTTGACCTATGTCCAAAAATAGGAATTAGCAGATGATAGAAATTGGTAGGTATTGTCTTAAATCCATCTAATGAATTAAGACAATCCTTTTCTAATCTAAAAAAGCTTCAATCAAACTAAGACAAAGTTTCTGAGTGAGTCTAAATAAATTTGGCTCAGTCGAGATGAACCAAAATTATTATAAAAGAAGAATATTAGGCTCAATCGTGTGCTAGCATGATTTTCTTAAACCTAATTAGATCTAATCCAAATCAATTAAACCGGATTAGTCCAATTGATGACATCCAGATCTAAACTCTTGTTTGTATGATCTAGTTAGATTTAGTTCCATACAGTAATGAGATATGTCACGATCTCTATCATCGACATCATCAAAACATCTTTCAATGGACCAAAACTTTTCTAATTCATAAAATTAGAATGATCAATCATCTAAATCATTCTAATTGTTCCTAAAATCTACCAGTGACATCTAGCAGTATATGGTGGCAACCCATCAGAATCAAAAGCAAATCTCTCAGTGCAGTTACCTATGTGATTGGATTCTTCTATCTTGAGCCCCGACAGGATTAGGGTTAAGGTAAACTCGTCAAACCTAATATCCATCATATGAATTAATCATTCGATTCAAGTCCAATGTGAAACTCTAATAGAAACTCTTTCTATCATTTTCACTTTGCCATGGCTATGGGCTTAAGGACTCAATCTCATGATTATCATAAGGCTGCTCCTCATCTACTAAGGTAGATAGATCTCCTATTAGTGCAATCTAATTCCTACAATGAACATGCTATAGCCAACATACACCTCAGAATTCTGAATGGCTAGAACATCGAGTTATGGTATAGTCAAACTATAACACCCTCAAGCTGAACTATCGATGTACCTCAGGTCAAAGAACCAGATACACCACTGTAGCATCGAGTCAATCATCGATGATAAGGTAGACTTTCTTATGACTGCTCGAGGTGGTCACGCTTAGTGCCCCCATTCTCTAATGAGTACCTATACTCTCATTTTGGTATCTTCACACCATAGACTCAAGACATATCTATCCTAAGAAAGCGATCATACACTAACATTCTGAATCGATTACTATCCTCATGATGATCCTACGGTTATAAGCTATTTATGAGTTAATTATAAAAATTCATGTCTCAAATTTTTAACTTTTGAAAATATAAATTATCATTACCATTAATTCGAAGGATGTATCATAGATACTTTAAATGTACACTGTGATAGAAAACAATCATTTTATTAGTTTATAGTCAAAATTATAAAATTACCCTTAGAAATGTATTACAATTGTTTTGCTAATCTGGCTTCTAGGGTATACATCTAACACTAACTTGTTGATCCGAGCTTAAGGATGAAGTTGCGAGCCGCACACGTGTTCGACCTTTAGGAGTCATCCACATGAGCCCATGAATCATGATCAAAAGTTCTGCTGCAAAAAATCAGTATAGTATGCTAGTACTGTGCTGATCCTTCTTTGATGGTCGATTAGATGCCTCCTTCTACTGGATTTAGACTCTTCCAAAGAGGAGGAGGATAGAAAGTTTTAGATGTGAGACACTCTCAGAAAACTCAAAGAAGGAGGAAGGAAAGAGGTGAACATAGCAATCCTAGAAGAAGACCCTCTTCTTCTTCTCTTTGCACTCACCTAGACACCTAGTTTGATGTCTATAAAATCCCAATGCCCAAGGACTCTCTCTCCCTGATTTTCACACACCTTAAAGCCCTCTAAATGGTCTATAACCTCATAATAAACCAGTATAAAATTCATCCTAAATATATAGAAAAAAAGGAGTCCTTGTCTAGTTCAAAAACTAGACAAGGAATGTCGAATTTGGACAAGTTAAGGGGCACCCAACTCTTGGGCATCCTCTCCAGAATTTTTGGCGTGGACCCTCTTGAGAAAGTCACCTAAAATGTTCTCTTTTTTACCAAGAAAAATAGAGAGAAAATAGGGAGGAGGGTGATACACATGGGAGGAGGTATTTTGGTTTTTCAAAATACTATCTCATAGGATTTGAAACCAAAATAAATTTCCTTCTTTGACTTGGTCCACTACCTAATTTCCATATGAGAAAGAGATGAGAGGAGAGCATGCATGAGAAGGCCAGGGAGAGAGGTTTTTATCACACAAAATAAGAGAGAAAGAGGAAATGGGGCATGGGGGCGCTAAGGTGGTGCAAGGTGGAATCCTAGTCTTACTAGGATTCCATCTATGAGTTGGTCAAAGTGGATTCTCAAGCCAAATTAAATCAAAACCAAGTCAACAAAATTAAATTAGACCCTAACCCAACTAATGAATTAATAAAATTAAATTAAATTAGATTTAATTTTGATTTAATTTTTTAATCAAATTAGAAAATTGGGTTGACCTAAGTCCTAGTTGAACTAGGACTAGTTTTTTCTTGCACTTGGCTTATCCAATAAGCTAATTAGACTTGATCCAATCAAGCCCAAACTAGATCTAGTTAAATTATATTTAATTAAACTTAATCTTAGCCCTCTGATTTAATCAAATTAAGTCAATTAGCTATCTAATTACTAATCGATCCTCCTATAATACTTTCACTAGGTTAAACATCCAGCATATTGATCGTTTAATCTTAGAACAATTCTTAATCATTGATCAACTATCTAATTAGATCATAAGCTCTAATATGTGTGACCTCATAAGTCTGAACCTAAGCTAGTAACATAGAAATAGATTTTTATACCAATCAAAGTAACCATCTAGCAATGATACCCAATGGTCGGATGGGTTGAATATGTAGAACAACATTCTTAGAACCCATGTAGATATAGTTTCCATATAATTCATCTCCCTGACCAAAATGCTCGTAGGATACCTCAGAGTTCAACTATCAACTCTAATCAGATTGTCCACATTATATTTCAAAATATCAAATCCATCTGATGGATTAACCTGGCCAAGATTTTGCTATATTGAAATACAGTGAAACATTCTTCTCCAACCCTTGGAGTGGTCAATCCCATCTTGATCACACACCAACTTTGCAAGTACTTGACTGTGCCTAGAAGCCTTCTATTACTAAATTAAAAGTTCAATTAGTCTAGTACCAAAGCATAGTGAGTTGCTTGTAAGTAACTAAGGTGATCTTAGATTTAAGGGATACTTATACCTATATCCCATCAGAGATATTCTCGATAGTAGAATGCTTTGAAATTTATCACGTTCAATGACGATATACCCATACATCTCACCTGTATGCCATACCACTATCTTCACACTCTTTGGTTAAGAGAACAATCAACCTATATGGCATACAGCGATCTATTCTTGATAGATGTTATCATCCTAATTAACAACCTATCATTTGGTCATGAACAGATTTAAGAACTCATCGATAAATCTTCTCTTTATTGAAGCTAAATAGTCCTAAGAACTTTATCACAATAATGAAGTTCGTTAGAAGATGAATATTTCATGATAAAATATTAAAAATATATTTTATTAATAAATAAATTAATTATAATTATAATGTAGCACAACCATCAATAGACTGATAATTGACTTTAGAACATATTGTTCAACAACTTTCACTTATTCTAAAGCCACTCAGCATAGTATCTAATACCCATCTTCGACTTGTGGTTGTCGAACTCCTTTATCACTAGGGCTTTAGTGAAGGGGTCGACTAGGTTCTCCTTTCCATCAATCTTCTGAAGGTCAACATCACCTCGATCCACCATCTTCCAGACCTGGTGGAAGTGGTATAGGATGTGCTTCGTCCATTGGTGTGCCTTTGGTTCCTTCGCTTGAGCTATGGCACCAGTGTTACCACAGTAGAGCAGGATTAGACCATCTAGGAAGGGTACTACTCTAAGCTCGGTGATAAACTTCCTCAGCCACATAGTTTTCTTCGCAGCATCTAATGCTGCAATATACTCTGCTTCGCAAATAGTTTGCCACAGTATGCTGCTTGAAATTCTTCGAGCATATGGCTCCATCATTTAGAGTAAAGATATATCCCGACATGCTTCTACTATTATCATGGTCAGATTGAAAATTAGAATCTGTAAATCCCACAAGTTTCAGATCTGACTCGCCATAAACCAACCATTGGTCCTTAGTATTTCTTAAATACTTAAGGATGGCTTTAACCACTTTCTAGTGATTTTCTCTAGGGTCAGACTGGTATCTACTTACTACTCCTAATGAGTATGTCACGTCTGGTCTTGTACATGTCATGGCGTACATGATAGATCCCACTATCAAAGTATATGGGACTCTACTCATATGCTCTCTCTCTTCAGGAGTTGTCGAACAATCCTTCTTAGAGAGAGCAATTTTATTGTCTATCGAGAGATATCCCTTTTTGGAATTCTCCATGTTGAACCTTTTCAGCACAGTATCTATGTATGTGGACTAGAATAATCCAAGCATTCCTTTAAATCTATCCCTATAGATCTTCATCCCTAGGATGTAGGATGCTTCACCCAAGTCCTTCATAGAGAACTATGATGGCAACCAGACTTTTATTTCTTATGGTGTGGGGATGTCATTTTTGGTTTAGAGAATGTCATCTACATACAAGACAAGAAATACCATTGCTGGATTATTTGCCCATTTGTAAATGCAGGGCTCTTCTCCATTCTTAACGAAGCCATACATTTTGATCACCTTATCAAAATGCATGTTCCAGCTCTGAGATGCCTGCTTCAATACATAAATGGATCTCTGCAACTTGCACATCTTGGACTCATCTGTGGATGTGAATTTCTCAGATTGTATCATATACACATCTTTGGTCAGCTCTCCATTTAAGAAAGCTATCTTCACATCCATCTGCTAGATCTCATTGTCTAGATGGGCATCAATCGTAAGCATTATTTGAATAGATTTAAGCATTACCATAGGAGAGAACATCTCATCATAATCAATACTATAACGTTGATGATACCCCTTGATAATCAGATGCGCTTTATAGGTCTCCATCTTTCTATCTATGCCCTTTTTTCCTTTGAAGACCCATTTACACCCAATGGGTTTAACTCCTTCGGATGGGTCAACCAATGTCCACACATCATTGACCTTCATGGACTTCATTTTAGATTTCATAGCTTCAAATCATTTCTTAGAATTGAGTCTCTGCATAGCATCCATATAAGTGATTGGATCCTCATCGTTCTCATCGAGTTCGATAGGATCACCATCCTAGATCAAGAAACCATAGTATTTATTTGGATGATATGGTACTCTATCGGATCATCCTAATGATGCAAGTACACTAGACTCTAGATCTAATCTAATCAAATTCGACTCAAGTTCAGCTACAGGTATCAATTTTTCTACCTATTGAACTCCATCAAGTTCAACCTTAGAGGTAACAATTCCTTCACCAAGGAACTTCTTTTTCAAAAAGATTATCTTAAGACTGGCAAACACCTTTTGTTCATCAGCATGATAGAAATAGTATCCTTTGGTCTTTTTTGGATATCCTATAAATATGCACTTATCTGACCTAGGTCCAAGCTAATCTGTAACTAATCTTTGACATAAGCCAGGCACCCCCAAACCCTAAAGTGTGAAAGTGCTAGTTTATGCCCTATCCATATCTCATATGGAGTCTTAACTATAGACTTACTTGAAATCCTATTTAATAGATAGCAAGCTGATTCGAGTGCATATCCCCAAAAGGATATTGCCAAGCTGGCAAAATCCATCATAGATCAAACCATGTCTAACAGAGTCTGATTCCTCCTTTTAGACATACCATTATGCTATGATGTTCTTGGAGGAGTTCTTTGGAAGAGAATCTTATTCTCTCCTAGATATATGAGAAACTCACCAAAAAGATATTCTCCTTTTCGGTCAGATTGAAGAATTTTAATACTCTTTTTCGTTTATTTTTCTACTTCACTTTGGAATCGTTTGAACATTTCTAATGAATCCAACTTGTGTTTCATCAGATAAACATATCCATATTTGGATAGATCATCTATGAAAGTGATGAAGTAAAAATATCCACCTCTAGCACTTGTGCTATTAGTCCACATACATCAGTATGTACTAGACTTAAGAGCTCAGTGGCTCTCTCATCTTTTTCAGTAAAAAATGACTTGATCATTTAACCAAGAAGATAGGACTCACAGGTTGGGAGTGATTCACAATCATTGACTTCAAGAATTTTCTCTTGAGTCAACCTATTTATTTTGTTCTTGTTTATATGACCTAGCTATAGTGCCATAAATAGATATCTAACATGCTATCTAATTTAAGATGCTTGCCAATTAAATAGACTACGTCAATAGGTTGTGATAGCATATACACACCATTATTCAAATGTCTACAAAAAATAGTAACACCATTCATAATGATATTACAAATTTATTTCTTTATTAAAATTTTATAATTATTTTTGGTCAGAAGGCCTATAGAAATAACATTTTAAAAAAAACTGTGATAGAAATGATAATTACTAAGAATAATGGTATAAAATTCAAATACAAGTTTTAGGATTTCTAAAGCTAGAATTGAAACTAGTCTTCCATCTCCAACGTTCATAAACCTTTCGCCTTGCTCGAATCTCATATTGACCTACAACCCCTGCAACAAATTGCAAATATGGTAAGGACTACCTATATCCAATACCCAGTCAGTAATATCATAAATAAAAAAATTGCAAGGAGTTATCATATAAATATCTTGCCCAATAATAGTTTGCTTCTTTCTCTGCTCGTTCGGCTCCAGAAAGGCAATATACTGAGGATAGTTTCTCTTTCAGTGCCCCCACTTCTTGCAAAAAAAGCATTCAGATTGACTCTTATCGAGCTTGATCTTCCTGGTCTGGCCCTATACAGATGTCCCAGCCTGAACTTGCACCTTCTTAGCTTTCTTCTTCTTGTTCTTCTTTTCTTTTCCAAAGGATCAAGAACCAGAAGACAAACCTCCTACTAAGTTCACCAACTTCTTGTGGAGTTGGTGATCCTTCTCAAAGTTCTGAAGCAATCCCAGTAACCCATGGTAGTCTACTTTAGGCTTTGTCATTTTGAAATGAGTGAGGAATGGGAGAAAAGACTTGGGCAACGAGTTTAGTATTGCACCCTTCCCAAGCTATTTATGCAAGAAAAAGCTGAGCTTGCTCAATCACTCTATCAACACGATCATGGACAATACACGATCAGTGACAAAGGCACCACTCCTGCATCTTGGCATTGAAGATAGCATAACTAGTCTTATGCCTTTCAACATCATCAAATGTACCAAAAGAATCCTTAAATACTTGAAGTTTTGGCTGAGTCATCTCAAATCTGTGATTGAACTCGTCGTTTATGGCAGGCAGTATAATGCAGCACACGATGATCCAATCACTGAGCCACTTCTGCTAAGTATCTCTGACTATTCCACGTACATCGACAGCTGGCTCCTCAAGTGTAAGATCCATCAATACATATAGAATATATTTATGCTTCAGGACTATCTTTAACTTTTGGTACTAGCTATCGAAGTTGGATCCCACCAATTTATCATTATCCAATAATGATTGGAGCAATAGAAAAGTGGCCATATTTGCACCAAGAAAATTCATAACCTATTAGTAATTAATTCATTAAACCTAAAGATTTGGACTTTAATCAAAAAGTTCTCCCATTATTTATTTGAATTGGTAGCCTCTACCTCCAATTCGAGAAATTATCCTAATTCTTTAGTGGATACTAGAATCCACATAGACTACACACAAGCACAACTTTGGTTGGCCAATCCATGTACATCTAAGGATATGTTCATAATCAATTATTTTTTTAAATAATTTTTAATAATTAAATTTTATCTCAGTCCCTAATCGGTAGGCTTTGGCCTCCACTGAAAAGGTCCGATTAGGTCCAACCATTAACATGATCATACTTGGCCCATCTAACTAATGAATGATTAAGTCCAACTTTGGTTGGCCAACCTAACCACCATTTAGAAAGATGCAGCTAAGAAATCATATAATGAATGATAATTTCATTAGTCGATAAACACCAGGCCTTTAGGCTTCCAATGATTATGCAACTAATGGATCCATTATCATCTACTTAATGGGAGGCTATGATCTAGTTATCACAATAGCTATTTTATTTTAGGAACCTAATAATTTTAGAAGATTTAATTTAAAGATGAGGAAAGATCAGATAAACTAGCTTATCATGATCCTCCCATTGACTTCACCAAGTCAGCTTAAGGGAGATCATTAATAGGTTAGTCTAGGAGCACCTAAATCAGTCACACTGATTTATCTAGCTGACATGGGTCAGCTTGAATAGTCAAGTGATCTGATCAAAATATAATTTCACTAAGAGGCCAGATAAGTTTGATTAGTGGAAGGGTCTGCCAAAGCTTGCCTTAGACACTGTTGGTGCAGAAATCCGTCGCCGCAATCGAGGCCGCTGGGCGCCGCCGGGGACCTGCAAAACGAAGTCCCGTCCGGAACCGGTGGGGTGGTGGCTCCGGCAGGACCCTCCGACGGTCAAGTTAGTTTCTGACCAACAGTAATGGAGTGCTCGGAATGAGTTTCGGAGCTTAGAGATGTGGAGGAGAGCTTAGAGAGTCAAGAGTCCAGAGAGCTTAGCCTTAGCGTGTCGGGAGGGTCCTTTATATAGTGGAGCTTGATGGTGACAACTACAGCCGCGTGCTGGCGGGCCGCTCGAGGTTCGGCGGAGTCAGTCCCACTGGTGCCGTGTGCGGCGGATTGAGGGTGACAGCCATCGCCGCCTGGCAGTGGGTCGCTATCGCCCGCGGCGGACTGACCGATGGTGCGGCGGACTGACTGATGGTGATGGTTGCAGAGCTTGCCGAATGAAGGGTTGAAGGCCTTCGTCGTGTGCCCATTTCGGAGGAGTTCGGGCTCCTGAAGAGGAAGATAGGAGGGAGTTCGGCTCCCATAGGCGTCTGGCAAGAGGTATGCAGCTAAGGCTCGTCCGCAGAAGAGTTCGGCTGCTGAGAAGCCGAAGCTCGGCCGTCTGGGGTTCGGCCGGCTGTTGGGCTTGGGCTGAGGCTTGGACACTTGAGAGTTCGGTAGGAGCTCGGTCGGCCGAAGTTTGATGAGGGCGACCGCTGAGGAGTTCGGCCCAGTGACGACTGCTGAGGAGTTCGGGCTCCTAAGTGACGACTGCTGAGGAGTTCGGCCGCTGAGAGGACTTCATTGAAGCTCGGCCGCTTGGAGTCGGCCCGAAGGAGTTCGGCCGCTGAGAGGACTTCACCGAAGCTCGGCCGCTTGGAGTCGGCCCGAAGGAGTTCGGCCGCTGAGAGGACTTCATTGAAGCTCGGCCGCTTGGAGTCGGCCCGAAGGAGTTCGGCCGCTGAGAGGACTTCATTGAAGCTCGGCCGCTTGGAGTCGGCCCGAAGAAGTTCGGCCGAAGGGGAAACCTGGGAGGAGCCCGGATGGCCGAACGGGCGTCCGGGAGGAGTCCGTCTCCCGAAGAAGTCCAGCCGCTTGGAGTCCAAGGAGCTCGGCCCTCAGGAAGTTCGGCTGGCGGTGGGAGTTCGGCCCGGAGCCTGGCGCTGGGGAGTTCGGCAGCTAGGTAGTTCGGCCCGGACCTTGGCGCAGGGGAGTTCGGCCTCTAGGCAGTTCGGCCGTGGTAGGGGCTCGGCCTGGCGCCTGGCGCTAAAGCTCTTCAGCGGCTACTGGTTACATTGGGCTGAGCGTCGGGCCGGGCTTCGGCAGGAGCGGGATTTATCCCCAACAGTAGCCCCCCCACTCCCGAGTTCAAAAATTGAAGGAAGGGAGTACCAAAACAGGCGACTGCCGAAGTCTTCTTCCAGGCTCCGCATTTGTTGCAGCTGAAGCTCGGGGGAGGTCTCATCTCCAGCCATTGACGCTGAAGTTGAGGCTGAGGCTTGGGGGAGACCTCATCTTCAGTCGATGTTTGGAGTTGAAATGGAACTCGTTTCCAGCTAAAGTCGATGAAGCTGATGTTGAAGCCGAAGTAAAACTCGCCTCCTTCGGTCGAGGTCGGATTTGAGCTCCTCGGGGGCGACATTATCTTCATCAGTTGAAGTCGACTCGAGGGAGACCTCCTATCTTGCAGCCGAGGTTGAAGTGCGCGCTCGGGGGAGATCTTATCTCCTACGGCCGAGCTTCCCTCGGGGGAGATCTTATCTCCTGCAGCCGAAGTGAAGTGCGCGCTCGGGGGAGATCTTATCTCCTGCAGCCGAGCTTCCCTCGGGGGAGATCTTATCTCCTGCGGCCGAGGTTGGTGCTCGTGTTAGGACGAGGTTCTCCTCCTGTTCCTAACCGAGGTTGTTCCGGTCGCTCGGGAGAGATCTTATCTCTAGCCGAGGTTGTCAACGGTCGCTCGGGAGAGATCTTATCTCTAGCCGAGGTTGGTGCTCGTGTTAGGACGAGGTTCTCCTCCTGTTCCTAACCGAGGTTGTTCCGGTCGCTCGGGAGAGATCTTATCTCTAGCCGAGGTTGTCAACGGTCGCTCGGGAGAGATCTTATCTCTAGCCGAGGTTGGTGCTCGTGTTAGGACGAGGTTCTCCTCCTGTTCCTAACCGAGGTTGTTCCGGTCGCTCGGGAGAGATCTTATCTCTAGCCGAGGTTGGTGCTCGTGTTAGGACGAGGTTCTCCTCCTGTTCCTAACCGAGGTTGTTCCGGTCGCTCGGGAGAGATCTTATCTCTAGCCGAGGTTGGTGCTCGTGTTAGGACGAGGTTCTCCTCCTGTTCCTAACCGAGGTTGTTCCGGTCGCTCGGGAGAGATCTTATCTCTAGCCGAGGTTGTCAACGGTCGCTCGGGAGAGATCTTATCTCTAGCCGAGGTTGTCAACGGTCGCTCGGGAGAGATCTTATCTCTAGCCGAGGTTGAAGTGCGCGCTCGGGGGAGATCTTATCTCCTACGGCCGAGCTTCCCTCGGGGGAGATCTTATCTCCTGCAGCCGAAGTGAAGTGCGCGCTCGGGGGAGATCTTATCTCCTGTAGCCGAGCTTCCCTCGGGGGAGATCTTATCTCCTGCGGCCGAGGTTGGTGCTCGTGTTAGGACGAGGTTCTCCTCCTGTTCCTAACCGACGGTCGCTCGGGAGAGATCTTATCTCTAGCCGAGGTTGTCAACGGTCGCTCGGGAGAGATCTTATCTCTAGCCGAGGTTGGTGCTCGTGTTAGGACGAGGTTCTCCTCCTGTTCCTAACCGAGGTTGTTCCGGTCGCTCGGGAGAGATCTTATCTCTAGCCGAGGTTGTCAACGGTCGCTCGGGAGAGATCTTATCTCTAGCCGAGGTTGTCAACGGTCGCTCGGGAGAGATCTTATCTCTAGCCGAGGTTGAAGTGCGCGCTCGGGGGAGATCTTATCTCCTACGGCCGAGCTTCCCTCGGGGGAGATCTTATCTCCTGCAGCCGAAGTGAAGTGCGCGCTCGGGGGAGATCTTATCTCCTGCAGCCGAGCTTCCCTCGGGGGAGATCTTATCTCCTGCGGCCGAGGTTGGTGCTCGTGTTAGGACGAGGTTCTCCTCCTGTTCCTAACCGAGGTTGTTCCGGTCGCTCGGGAGAGATCTTATCTCTAGCCGAGGTTGTCAACGGTCGCTCGGGAGAGATCTTATCTCTAGCCGAGGTTGTGCTCGTGTTAGGACGAGGTTCTCCTCCTGTTCCTAACCGAGGTTGTTCGGTCGCTCGGGAGAGATCTTATCTCTAGCCGAGGTTGTCAACGGTCGCTCGGGAGAGATCTTATCTCTAGCCGAGGTTGGCGTGTTAGGACGAGGTTCTCCTCCTGACGGTCGCTCGGGAGAGATCTTATCTCTAGCCGAGGTTGTCAACGGTCGCTCGGGAGAGATCTTATCTCTAGCCGAGGTTGAACGGTCGCTCGGGAGAGATCTTATCTCTAGCCGAGGTTGAAGTGCGCGCTCGGGGGAGATCTTATCTCCTACGGCCGAGCTTCCCTCGGGGGAGATCTTATCTCCTGCAGCCGAAGTGCGCGCTCGGGGGAGATCTTATCTCCTGCGACCGAGCTTATTGCTCGCGTTAGGACGAGGTTCTCCTCCAGTTCCTAACGCGGTTGGCCGCTTTTTCCCTGTCACTACATGGTTTTCGCATCCAGGAATAATATTATCGAAAGAAAGAAATTTTATTGAAAGGAAGTTACTAGTAGCGCATCCCCCAAATTCTGTATTTCAAGATCGTGATAACGTTGTTCCTCCGCATTTCTTCGGCAATAAGTTCCGGGGTGGACGACCTCCTCATGCTGAACTCCTCAATTTGGTGCAAGCTCTTGTTGCTGGGAGACGGCGAATCGCTGATGCACCGAGATCTTCCCAGGGGCAATGTGAACGACGCCGTAAGGTGGCCGACCTTCTTGCAGTCTCTGGCTACGGCAGCGCCCTTAGCCGATCTTTTTCTGCTTCAGGCCGGTACCGGAGGAATTTACCCAGCCGACCCGTTCTGACGAGCTCCTCAATTTCGTCTCGGAGCTGGATGCATCCCTCCGTGTCGTGGCCGTGGTCGTGATGGTAGAGGCAGTACTTATTTCGATCGCGCTTGTTTGGGGGAGATCGTAATCCTTCCGGTCTTGGCAGCTGGTGTTTTACTTCGGTGAGAATCTGGGTTCGAGGAGCGTTGAGGGGGGCATAGCGGCGGAACCTTCCGGGAGGAGGACTCCTTCGCGCCTCTTTATCAGGGCGAGTTCGAGGAGTTCGGGCCCGCCTGCTTTCGTAGGGGGTCTGCGAGTGCAGCCGAGCTTCACCCAGCTCTTCCTCGTCCGCCAGCCGGTCCTTTCTGACGAGCTCCTCATCTTTCAATTTGAAGGCTTCTTCCGCACGGGCATATCTCTCGGCTCGAGCCAGCAGGTCGGCGAAGTCCCTGGGATACCTTTTTTTCCAGAGAGAACAGCAAGTTATTTTTCTGAAGGCCGCCCTTAAGTGCGGCCATCGCGACAGACTGGTCCAGGTCCCGGACTTCCAATGCCGCGGCGTTGAATCGAGTGACGTAAGTCCGGATGGATTCCCCTTGCTTCTGCTTGACGCTCATCAGGGAATCTGAACCTCGGCTCGGTCGTCGGCTGCTGATGAAGTGGGCCGCGAACCGACTGCTCATCTGGTCGAAAGAGAAGATCGTGTTGGGCTTCAACGCCGAGTACCAGTTCCTCGCTGCTCCCTTTAAGGTAGACGGGAAGGCTCGGCACAGCACGGCATCTGAAGCGCCGTGAAGCAGCATCATGGCCCGGAAGGCCCCCAGGTGATCAACCGGATCAGAAGTTCCATCGTAGCTTTCCAGTTGAGGGAGCTCGAAGGTCGGTGGAACAGGTTCTTGCATGATTTTCTGCGAGAAAGGAGGGTCTGCACAAACGTCATCACCACGCGAGGGGGGACGAAGTTCTTCAATTCGCCGGTTCATTTCCAAGAGCCTTTGGCCCAGCAGGTCCTCACGGTCTCTGATCTCCAAGGCTTTCTGGTGAGATGGGCGCGAGGCTTCACCCTTGGTCGATCCATGATCCGAACGAGGGCTCTCCCTCCTCCGCCTCTCCAATCCGGGTATCGGAGGTCGGGCTGCCCAGGCCGGTCGCTCTTGGACTGGATCATCCGACTTCGGGGAGTCCCGCGCCGGTCGGGCTGGCACTGGGACTTGTTGGTGCAGCACCGCCTGCACCGCCTCCGTGAGACCGCGAACGTGCTGGATGAGCTGGTTGAACTGCTCCGTATCCACTGCGGCTATAGACGGGGGCTGAGTCACGAGCGCCAACCGTTGACAACCACCGAGTGCCAACCTCGGGCTAGAGATAAGACTCTACACCGACGCACTCTCGACAACACGAGTGCCAAACCATCGGCTAGAGATAAGATCTCTCCCGAGCGAACCGTCCGACAACCTCGGCTAAGAGATAAGATCTCATCCGAGCGAATCGGAACACACCTCGCGTTAAGGAACAGGAGGAGAACCTCGTTCTAACACGAGTGCCAACCTCGGCCATAGAGATAGATCTCTCCGACGACAACGTTGACAACCTCGGCTCGAGATAAGATCTCTCCCAGGCGGACCGAAACAACCTCGGTTCAGGAACAGGAGGAGAACCTCATCCTAAACGACGCACAACCTTCGACCCGCAGGAGATAAGATTCCCCGAGGGAAGCCTCGGCTACAGGAGATAAGATCTCCCCCGAGCGCGCACTTCACTTCGGCTGCAGGAGATAAGATCTCCCCCGAGGGAAGCTCGGCCGTAGGAGATAAGATCTCCCCGAGCGCCGCACTCAACCTCGGCCTAGGAGATAAGATCTCTCCCGAGCGACCGTTGACACCTCGGTAGAGATAAGATCTCTCCCGAGCGCGCTTGACAACCTCGGCTAGAGATAAGATCTCTCCCGAGCGACCGAAAACCTCGGTTAGGAAAGGAGGCGACTCGTCCTACACGAGCACAACCCGGCTAGAGATAAGATCTCTCCCGAGCGACGGAACCAACCTCGGTTAGGAACGAGGAGAACCTCGTCCTAACACGAGCACAACTCGGCCGCAGGAGTATAAGATCTCCCCGAGGGAAGCTCGGCTACAGGAGATAAGATCTCCCCCGAGCGCGCACTTCACTTCGGCTGCAGGAGATAAGATCTCCCCGAGGGAAGCTCGGCCGTAGGAGATAAGATCTCCCCGAGCCGCGTACTTCAACCTCGGCTAGAGATAAGATCTCTCCCGAGACGACCGTTGACAACCTCGGTTAGAGATAAGATCTCTCCCGAGCGACCGTTTGACAACCTCGGCTAGAGATAAGATCTCTCCGAGCCGACCGGAACAACCTCGGTTAGGAACAGGAGGAGAACCTCGTCCTAACACGAGCACCAACCTCGTGCTAGAGATAAGATCTCTCCCGAGCGACCGGAACAACCTCGGTTAGGAACAGGAGGAGAACCTCGTCCTAACACGAGCACCATCTCGCTAGAGATAAGATCTCCTCCCGAGCGACCGGAAACAATCTCGATTAGGAACAGGAGGAGAAACCTCCGCCTACATCGGGTGCCAATCGGCTAGAGATAAGATCTCTCCGCGAGCGACGCGCGACAACCTCGGCTAGAGATAAGATCTCTCCCGGCGACCGGACAACCTCGCGTTAGGAGCAGGGAGAACCTCATCCTAACCGAGTGCCAACCTCGGCTAGAGATAAGATCTCTTCCGAGCGACCGTTGACAACCTCGGCTAGAGATAAGCATCTCTCCGAGCGACCGAAACAACTCGGTTAGGAACAGGAGGAGAACCTCGTCCTACACGAGCACCAACCGTCGGCCGCAGGAGATAAGATCTCCCCGAGGGAAGCTCGGCTCAGGAGATAAGATCTCCCCCGAGCGCGCACTTCACTTCGGCTGCAGAAGATAAGATCTCCCCGAGGGAAAGCTCGACGTAGGAGATAAGATCTCCCCGACGCGCGCACTTCAACCTCGGCTGCAAAGATAGGAGAGGTCTCCCTCGAGTCGACTTCAACTGATGAAGATAATGTCGCCCCCGAGGAGCTCAAATCCACCTCGACCGAAGGAGGCGAGTTTTACTTCGGCTTCAACATCAGCTTCATCGACTTTAGCTCAAACGAGTTCCATTTCAACTCCAAACATCGGCTGGAGATGAGACCTCCCCGCGAGCTTCAGCTGCAACAAATGGCGGAGGCCTGGAAGAAGACTTCGGCAGTCGCCTGTTTTGGTACTCCCTTCCTTCAATTTTTGACCACTGAAAGTGGGGGGGCTATGTTGGGGATAAATCCCGCTCCTGCCGAAGCCCGGCCCGATGCTCAGCCCAATGTAACCAGTAGCTGCTGAAGAGCTATAGCGCCAGGCGCCAGGCCGAGCCCTACCACGGCCGAACTGCCTAGAGGCCGAACTCCCCTGCACCAAGGTCCGGGCCTAACTACCTAGCTGCCGAACTCCAGCGCCAGGCTCCGGGCCGAACTCCCACCGCCAGCCAACACTTCCTGAGGGCCGAGCTCCTTGGACTCCAAGCGGCTGGACTTCTTCGGGAGACGGACTCCCTCCGGACGCTCGTTCGGCCATCCGGGCTCCTCCCAGGTTTCCCCTTCGGATCGACTACTTGCTTCGGGCCGACTCAAGCGGCCGAGCTTCAATGAAGTCCAGCGGTCCTTCGGCTCTAGCGGCCTGAACCTCCTTCGGGCCGACTCCAAGCGGCGAGCTTCAATGAAGTCCTCTCAGCGGCCGAACTCCTTCGGCTCAT
>QRFJ01000117.1:606984-661964 GCA_006176705.1 Cocos nucifera
CGGGAGAGATCTTATCTCTAGCCGAGGTTGTCAACGGTCGCTCGGGAGAGATCTTATCTCTAGCCGAGGTTGAAGTGCGCGCTCGGGGGAGATCTTATCTCCTACGGCCGAGCTTCCCTCGGGGGAGATCTTATCTCCTGCAGCCGAAGTGCGCGCTCGGGGGAGATCTTATCTCCTGCGACCGAGCTTATTGCTCGCGTTAGGACGAGGTTCTCCTCCAGTTCCTAACCGCGGTTGGCCGCTTTTTCCCTGTCACTACATGGTTTTCGCATCCAGGAATAATATTATCGAAAGAAAGAAATTTTATTGAAAGGAAGTTACTAGTAGCGCATCCCCCAAATTCTGTATTTCAAGATCGTGATAACGTTGTTCCTCCGCATTTCTTCGGCAATAAGTTCCGGGGTGGACGACCTCCTCATGCTGAACTCCTCAATTTGGTGCAAGCTCTTGTTGCTGGGAGATGGCGAATCGCTGATGCACCGAGATCTTTCCCAGGGGCAATGTGAACGACGCCGTAAGGTGGCCGACCTTCTTGCAGTCTCTGGCTACGGCAGCGCCCTTAGCCGATCTTTTTCTGCTTCAGGCCGGTACCGGAGGAATTTACCCAGCCGACCCGTTCTGACGAGCTCCTCAATTTCGTCTCGGAGCTGGATGCATCCCTCCGTGTCGTGGCCGTGGTCGTGATGGTAGAGGCAGTACTTATTTCGATCGCGCTTGTTTGGGGGAGATCGTAATCCTTCCGGTCTTGGCAGCTGGTGTTTTACTTCGGTGAGAATCTGGGTTCGAGGAGCGTTGAGGGGGGCATAGCGGCGGAACCTTCCGGGAGGTGGACTCCTTCGCGCCTCCTTTATCAGGGCGAGTTCGAGGAGTTCGGGCCCGCCTGCTTTCGTAGGGGGTCTGCGAGTGCAGCCGAGCTTCACCCAGCTCTTCCTCGTCCGCCAGCCGGTCCTTTCTGACGAGCTCCTCATCTTTCAATTTGAAGGCTTCTTCCGCACGGGCATATCTCTCGGCTCGAGCCAGCAGGTCGGCGAAGTCCCTGGGATACCTTTTTTCCAGAGAGAACAGCAAGCTATTTTTCTGAAGGCCGCCCTTAAGTGCGGCCATCGCGACAGACTGGTCCAGGTCCCGGACTTCCAATGCCGCGGCGTTGAATCGAGTGACGTAAGTCCGGATGGATTCCCCTTGCTTCTGCTTGACGCTCATCAGGGAATCTGAACCTCGGCTCGGTCGTCGGCTGCTGATGAAGTGGGCCGCGAACCGACTGCTCATCTGGTCGAAAGAGAAGATCGTGTTGGGCTTCAACGCCGAGTACCAGTTCCTCGCTGCTCCCTTTAAGGTAGACGGGAAGGCTCGGCACAGCACGGCATCTGAAGCGCCGTGAAGCAGCATCATGGCCCGGAAGGCCCCCAGGTGATCAACCGGATCAGAAGTTCCATCGTAGCTTTCCAGTTGAGGGAGCTCGAAGGTCGGTGGAACAGGTTCTTGCATGATTTTCTGCGAGAAAGGAGGGTCTGCACAAACGTCATCACCACGCGAGGGGGGACGAAGTTCTTCAATTCGCCGGTTCATTTCCAAGAGCCTTTGGCCCAGCAGGTCCTCACGGTCTCTGATCTCCAAGGCTTTCTGGTGAGATGGGCGCGAGGCTTCACCCTTGGTCGATCCATGATCCGAACAAGGGCTCTCCCTCCTCCGCCTCTCCAATCCGGGTATCGGAGGTCGGGCTGCCCAGGCCGGTCGCTCTTGGACTGGATCATCCGACTTCGGGAGAGTCCCGCGCCGGTCGGGCTGGCACTGGGACTTGTTGGTGCAGCACCGCCTGCACCGCCTCCGTGAGACCGCGAACGTGCTGGATGAGCTGGTTGAACTGCTCCGTATCCACTGCGGCTATAGACGGGGGCTGAGTCACCGGGGCCGGAGCAGGGACAGACGGACTCGGAGGGGATCGAGCCGCGGAAGCCGTCGAGCGCCGCGTCGAAGCCCTTCTGGGGGGCATTTCCTCTTTCCAGAGAAGGAATTCTGGAAGAGGGAGAAGAGAGATCCGGAGCAGGGGCGGAAAATCGTCGCCGAGCACTCCTTTAAGAACAAGGGAACCTCGAAGGTTCAGGCCCTTCCTCTAGCGCCAATCTGTTGGTGCAGAAATCCGTCGCCGCCGGAGGTCGCCGCAATCGAGGCCGCTGGGCGCCGCCGGGGACCTGCAAAACGAAGTCCCGTCCGGAACCGGTGGGGTGGTGGCTCCGGCAGGACCCTCCGACGGTCAAGTTAGTTTCCGACCAACAGTAATGGAGTGCTCGGAATGAGTTCCGGAGCTTAGAGATGTGGAGGAGAGCTTAGAGAGTCGAGAGTTCAGAGAGCTTAGCCTTAGCGTGTCGGGAGGGGTCCTTTATATAGTGGAGCTTAGTTGATGGTGACAACTGCAGCCGCGTGCTGGCGGGCCGCTCGAGGTTCGGCGGAGTCAGTCCCACTGGTGCCGTGTGCGGCGGATTGAGGGTGACAGCCATCGCCGCCTGGCAGTGGGTCGCTATCGCCCGCGGCGGACTGACCGATGGTGCGGCGGACTGACTGATGGTGATGGTTGCAGAGCTTGCCGAATGAAGGGTTGAAGGCCTTCGTCGTGTGCCCATTTCGGAGGAGTTCGGGCTCCTGAAGAGGAAGATAGGAGGGAGTTCGGCTCCCATAGGCGTCTGGCAAGAGGTATGCAGCTAAGGCTCGTCCGCAGAAGAGTTCGGCTGCTGAGAAGCCGAAGCTCGGCCGTCTGGGGTTCGGCCGGCTGTTGGGCTTGGGCTGAGGCTTGGACACTTGAGAGTTCGGTAGGAGCTCGGTCGGCCGAAGTTTGATGAGGGCGACCGCTGAGGAGTTCGGCCCAGTGACGACTGCTGAGGAGTTCGGGCTAAGTGACGACCTGAGGAGTTCGGCCGTGACGACTGCTGAGGAGTTCGGCCGCTGAGAGGACTTCATTGAAGCTCGGCCGCTTGGAGTCGGCCCGAAGGAGTTCGGCCGCTGAGAGGACTTCATTGAAGCTCGGCCGCTTGGAGTCGGCCCGAAGGAGTTCGGCCGCTGAGAGGAGCTCGCCTGGGTCGGTCCGAAGGAGTTCGGCCGCTGAGTTCGAGCTCGGCCGCTTGGAGTCGGCGGTCCGAAGGAGTTCGGCCGCTGAGAGGACTTCATCCTGAAGCTCGGCCGCTTGGAGTCGGCCCGAAGGAGTTCGGCCGCTGAGAGGACTTCATTGAAGCTCGGCCGCTTGGAGTCGGCCCGAAGAGTTCGGCCGAAGGGGAAACCTGGGAGGAGCCCGGATGGCCGAACGGGCGTCTGGGAGGAGTCCGTCTCCCGAAGAAGTCCAGCCGCTTGGAGTCCAAGGAGCTCGGCCCTCAGGAAGTTCGGCTGGCGGTGGGAGTTCGGCCCGGAGCCTGGCGCTGGGGAGTTCGGCAGCTAGGTAGTTCGGCCCGGACCTTGGCGCAGGGGAGTTCGGCCTCTAGGCAGTTCGGCCGTGGTAGGGGCTCGGCCTGGCGCCTGGCGCTGAAGCTCTTCAGCGGCTACTGGTTACATTGGGCTGAGCGTCGGGCCGGGCTTCGGCAGGAGCGGGATTTATCCCCAACAGACACCATTTAATACTATAGATCTTTTTAAAAATTTAATTTCATCCTTAACAACATTTTTTATTTTATTATAAAATTTTAGATAAGATCTTTATTAATAATATTGTAGATTATCATTTCTATAATATTTTTAACAATATTCTAACCCAATTAATGGACCTAATCCCCACTAATCCATTTAATCCAATGTGTTATGATTTATGTCTTAGGATCTTCAATTCACAATCCTAGATCCTAATTAACCAACTTCTTAATTCTTAATTAAGTTTTGGGCTGAGGGTTAGGGTTTGGCTTTTTAAAAATAATTTTTATATTTATAAAATATTTTTACAACATGGTTCTATCAATCAAGTTGTATGTTTGATTCATAATCAATATGTAAGTAAGATAAGCAAGAAACTACTTTAGATCTAATCTAAACAGATTCGTGTAATTGAAACAGTTTCAACTATAATCAATCATAAATTACCTTAGATCAAATATAATATATTTATGATGATTAAAATTAGATTAAAATATTTTTAATTAGATTATAAAATTTTTTAAATCTAATCTAAAATTTTATGATCATCGTTTCAGATCAGCACATATTAAAATAACCTCTCCACTATAAGGGCTAAACCTTACAGCAAGACAACTTTATAATCAGTTTGTGCAATCTAAAACTTTTACTTTTAGATCTAAAATTATTTTAAATTTATTAAAATATAAATAAAATTAGATCACATCTAACAAATTTATGATTAGAGATAGATTTACATGAACTAGGACAACCTCTTCACTATAAGGGATAAACCCTATAGTAGGATAATCTTATATTAGTTTGTGTGATCATCATTTTTAATTTTAGATTTAATAATAAGATTATAAATTTGATCTAATCTAAGAGATAATCTAAATAGGCACACATAATCATGTAATAATCAACCTAGGCTCTAATACCAGTTAAAGAAAATAGATTTAGAGTTTCAGGGCTAGATCTTGAAATATTTTAAGATCAGACAGTGGAAGACTAAAATTAATCAAAATTAATTATAAATATCAGAGAATACCCTAGATCTAGCAATCTATTATATGATCATGGCATGTCATTAAATCAAAAATTAAAATATAATAAAAAAATAAAAATATGTTGATCACATCAATATGTATATATACTACATCTAATGCAGGTATGAAAATAATAGATCAGATCTATTACCTGTCAAGTTAGACATTCTAACTTGCTGATTCAAGCTTGAGAATGAAGTTGCAAGCCACACATGCATCTGACCTCTAGGAGTCATCCACATGAGCCCACGAATCATGATCAGAAATTCTGATGCAGAAAATCAGCACAGTATGCTAGTAACTATGCTGATCCTTCTTTGACGATCGATCAGATGCCTCCTTCTACTCGATTTGGACTTTTCCAAAGAGAAGAAGGAGAGAATGTTTTAGATGTGAGATACTCTCAGAAAACTCAAAGAAGGAATCAAATTAAAAAATTGGGTTGACCTAAGTCCTAGTTGAACTAGGACTAGTTTTTTCTTGCACTTGGCTTATCCAATAAGCCAATTAGACTTGATCCAATCAAGATCAAACTAAATTTAATTAAATTATATTTAATTAGACTTAACCTTAGCCATCTAATTTAATCAAATTAAATCAATTAGCAATCTAATTGCTAATCAATCCTCCTGCAATACTTGCACTAAGTTAAACATCAATCATATTGATCGTTTAACCTTAGAATGATTCTTAATTATTGATCAACCATCCAATCAGATCATGAGATCTAATGTGTGTAACCTCATAAGTTTGAATCTAAGTTGGTAGAATAAGAATAAATTTTTATACCAATCAAAATAATCATCTAGCAAAGGTACCTGACGGTCGGATAGGTCGAATGTGTAGAACAACATCCTTAGAACCCATGTGGATATAGTTTCCATATAATTCATTTTCTTGACCAAGATGCCCATAGGATATCTTAGAGTTCAACTATCAACTCTGATCAGGTTATCCATATTATATTTTAAAATATCAAATCTATCTGATGGATTATCCTGGCCAAGATTTTGCTATATTGAAATACAGTGATACATTCTTCTCCAACTTTTGGAGTGATCAATCCCATCTTGATCACACACCGACTTTACAAGTACTTGACTATGCCTAAAAGCCTTTAATTACTAAATTAAAAATTTAGTTAGTCTAGTAAGCACAGTGATCTTAGGTCTAAGGAACACTTATACCTATATCCCATCAGAGACATTCTTGACAGCAGAATATTTTAAAATTGATCACATTCAATGATGTACCCATACATCTCACCTGTATGCCATACTAGTATCTCCACACTCCTTAGTTAAGAGGACAACCAACCTATATGGTACACAGTAACCTATGCTCGATAGATACTGTCATCCTAATTAATAGCCTATCATTTGGTCGTGAATAGATTTAAGGACTAATCAATAAATTTTCTCTTTATCAAAGCTAAATAGACCTAAGGACTTCATCACAACAATGGAGTTCGTTAGAAGATGAATACTTTATAATGAAAATACTAAAAATATATTTTATTAATTAATAAATTAATTATAATTATAATTTAGCATAATCGTCAATAGGCTGATGATTAGCTTTGGGATACATTTTTCAACATTCAGTACTTGAAGCCATGGGTAGTTTGATTAGAAAGATAGAGAGACTTACTCTAAGTGCGATACCTATAGCATCAGCAGCGGTTGCAATCGCTAGGATAGTCATGCCTCGACCTCCACCTCCTCCACCCATGTCTCCTGCTCAAACTCAGATGTCCAATGGTGAGAGTAAACCACCACTCAAAGTCTATACTCATGCGGAGCCTACTCCTTCATAAGGGGCTGGACCATCAACTAGGATTAGAAGTAGGAAAGCTAGGCCATCCACATCCAAAGCTTCATCTTCCTAGATATTAGAGATCCCTTCAGATGATGAATAGCATCATAGGGAGCTTATGTCTAATCATTTAATATTCTCAGACTTATGTATTAGGAATATATGTTTGTATTTGACCTATGCTTCTTTGACACTTATATATGTAATGGCTCAACTTAGTTCTATTTTAAACTTGGTGTTTCATTGTATCTTGTTGTGTTAAGATAGAACAAACTCATTTTGTAAATACAATGAAACTCATGATTATTTATCCTTACATTGTTTTAATCTCTTGAGTTGATCTCGTGAAATGTTTGTCTTCATTTTACCTTTTCAATTGATGACAAAAAAGGAGAGTAATATGTATATGAGCATATATTCATTTACCTTGTCATTCATATACTTTGATTATGTTAAGATTAAAACTTTCAGCATATATAATGTGTATTATGAGTTTGGAGTTTGTGCCATGATACATACTCTATGTATCAATTGTATGCTTTGACTCATGTAAAACATTGATTGTTTAATATTAATGTTTGGCACATATAAAGATATATGTCAATAATTTATCATTCAAATAAGTACAAACAAAAATTTAACTTTGAATTAATAAGATATATTAAAAATGTGAGCATGAATTGAGGGGGAGCTAAATATAAAACTATGAAAAGAGTTAAATCTTTAGTTTATTGAAAATGCCCTTAATATATTAATATTATATATTTCTCGCTCATATACTCAAAGTTTTGTCATCATCAAAAAGAGGAAGATTATTAATCCTAAGGATTGATTTTGATGAGTAACAAAATATTTAAGTATATGTTTGGATTAATGAATTTATTGAGATCATATTTCAGGATGCATTTTAGAGTATCAAATGAAACATCCCTAAAAATGCATTTGAAAGTTGACAAAGAAAAGTTGGAGGCTTTTGAGGCATAAACCACACTTAACACAAGGTCTAAAAGAGAGATCTCAGAACCAAAATTGAAGAAAAAATTAATTGGCCAAAGTAAAAATTTTCAGTATAAAAAGGACTTGAATCGACCCCTTATTCGACCCCTTATTCAGCTCGAGCTGATATGGCATGCAAAAGAAGATTGGCACGCAAAAGTTTTAGCTAGCACGTCTCAAGCAGAGGATCGAGTTGACTTAAGTTCCTCAAATTAAGATCGTAGGAAAATACAGAGAATAAAATTTTTGGAATATAGTTCGGCAAGATCTTGAGTAGAGGGATGATTTGACTTAGGCTTTGACTCGAGCTGACATGATTTTTAGAATGAAGTGAAGAATGATCTCAAGCTAAGGGTCGAGTCGACTTGAGCTTTAACTTAAGCTCGAGCAGAGGGATGAGTCAACTCAAGCTTCGACTTGAGCTCCAACGACTAATTTCTGTAGAAATTTCAGAAGTATGTAGATTGATTCCAAATGGCTATTTTCAATTTTCTAATGATCAAAACCCCTTCTCTAGCCCACAAAACATGGATAATAAGCTACAAAATACCTAGAGGAAGTGATATAATCATTAAATCATTGGAAGCAATCAATAGTGAAGAGAGAAAGTCCAAAAAGCCTTGAAAAAAGAGCATTCCACTCCCAACTCTAAGAAATATCAAATCAAGTGACTCCATTTAGCAAGAAAATAAGCTCAATCTCTCGAAAAGCCTCCATCAAGAAGATTCTACAAGCATCATTGATTCTTTTGCTCATTAAGGATCTTTGTTTTTCATTCTTATTGGGTAATCTTTATTCCACTTGTAACTTAGCTTCAATAGGATTTTGAAGCTAAGGGGAAGGCCCATCCAAGCATAAAAATTGGATTGTAAGCCAAGGGTTGGCTTAAGATTTGATTGTGGTTGGTGAGCTAGTATAAAACCAACTAGATTTTGGATAGTGAGCCTTGAAAAATTATCTGACTGTAATCTTGGAGAGATTATAGTAAAATTTTCAAGTGGACCTTAAAGAGTAGACATAGGTGCAAGAGGCACCAAACCACTATAAATTTTTTTGTGTTTATGATTGGCTTGTGTCTTACTTTCATCTCAATTTTATTTCTGTACTTCAGCATATTTAGTTGCATAAAACTAAAACATACTTCAATACTTCACTAGTTTTTAAAATAGCACATAACTTGTTTAAATTTTGTAAAACCCAATTCACCCTCCTCCCTCTTGGATTGTCTTGCTAGGCAACATAATTTGAATAAAATAATGATAGAACCTTTTGATTAAAGTACAAATCTTTAGGTTTAATAAATCAGTTACTAATTAGATTTTTGGTTTTTCTTTGTGCAGTTATGACCACTACCCTATCGCTCCGATCATTGTTGGACAATGATAAGTTAATGGGATCTAACTTCAGTAGCTGGTACCACAAGTTGAAGATTGTCCTAGAGCATGAATGGATTTTATATATTCTGACAAATTCGGCACCTGAGGAGCCAGCTCCTAATGCATGTGGGATAGTCCGAGATACTTATCAAAAGTAGCCTCTGTTGTATCATGCTAGCAGCTATGAGCGATAAATTTAGCTACAGGTTGGAGTTTGCTCCATCAGAAGACATACTTCAAGTGTTGAACAAGTTTTTTGGTACTCCTAATAACGTTGAGAGGCACAAGACTAGTTGTGCCATGATGCATGCTAATTTATAGCTATGGCAAGTGCACCAGTCGATCAAGTAATAAAGTGAATGAGTAGAGTATCGTTCCTAGAGGATTGAAAAATAAGTACTGAAAAACTCTTTCCTATGCTTTATTTAGAAGACCGACTTATGAGAATAAAAAATTAAAGAGCAAAATAAATAAAAAAAATAATTAAAATTTTTAAGAAAATAGAGAGAGTATAATTATTAGGGTTTTAAATTTAAGAGCAATGGGTTACTAAGGCAATCGGTTCACCAACTCAATCAATACAATATTCAGATTTTTAGATTAATTTTATTTCATGTGACGGTGGAGTCTCCTAATTTATTCACTACCCTTTGGTCCAGGCATAGCAAAACTATTCAATATTTATTAATTATCCTTTGGTCCAGGTGTAATTTAAATAAATATTAATGCATTAAGTTTTGTGAAACCCTCTAATTAAAATACGCTGCATCCAAAGCGCACTAAAATTCCTGCATGCATATGAATTCTAATTTGATTCATAATACAAGGTATATAATCAAGAAGCAATAACATAGATGTACTTGGTCCGTAACATCTATGTTCATCAGATCAATTAGAAGATGGCCAGTAATCTAAAAGCATTAAGATCAGATTTATATACTCCTCATGAATAAAATTTAAAAATAAATCACACTGAATATTGCATCAAAAGAGTGGCTACACCTTAGCCTTAGTAAAAAAAAATTTAGTTCATGATAACAAGTTCAAAAACAGCAAATAAAATAAAAAGCATAGAGAAATTAGACTGTTTGATTGCTGAAATTGATTGTCCGTTGCTCTTGGTGTGGAGAACTTGGCGAAGAAGAAGAGGCTCCTTGATCGATGTCTTGATTGTCGAAGAAAAATCCTTTTCTTTCTCTCACAAATCACTCTTCTCTTTCTACCTCTCTCCTCTCTTTTTCTTTTTGTTTTTCTTTATTTCTCTGACTCTCTCCCTTTTTCTCTTTTTCTCTTTTTTTTTCTGACTTCTCTCTTTTCTTTTCTACGGCAACAGTAGGTTTTTATAGGTTAAGAGATTGATTTTCCCTCCAAAATCCTTTAGAAATTAGGTTTAAGACTCCCAAAACAACTCAAATTAGGATCTGGATAATTCTGCCTGTTAGATGTTGATCAAACGGTCCAAAAATCACTCTAAAAACCCTTAAAATAATCCAGAATCAAGTTGGATTTCATATCAGCCATTGGATCAACCGTTAGATTGAATCTGGGCCATCCAATCATGTAAAAAGAAGCCTTCTAATCTTTAGTTTAACGTCAGAATGAATTTCAGCTGTTGGATCTCGATCGGGAGCTGCGGATGCCGTCCATCAGCGCCTTCGTTTCGGCCGTTCGATCAAATTTCATTGAATGCTGCCCGTTGGATCAGACAAAATTCTCAAATTACCCTCTATAGACCATGCGCGAGCCCGGTGTTGCATGGACCATCGCATTCTTCAGCCAATCAGAGCGTGCCTCTTGCTGTGAAATTCCTGAATTGCCCTCCAGATGGTCCACCATGTGCCGTGAAAAATGCTGACGTCATCCTGACGTCAGCGTTGCATCGGTGGGTCGGTCTGCTGTTGCGATCGAACTGGGCCGAACTGCTGAACCAATTTTCTGAACCAGTTTGAACCGAACTAGTTTTTTTTTTTTTGAAATTTAATTTTGGGCTTATTTGAAGTCCGTTTTATCTAAAATTTATTTTATCTAAATCAGAAAAATAAGATCTTCACATTGGTGGCCTTCTTTCCTACATAAGATTAATAAAAATATCAATTTCTAATAAAATAGATTAATTTATTTTATAATTTAATACTTTTATTAGTATATTTTTACCACTTATCACACCCCCCAACTTAGTCATTGCTAGTCCCTTAGCAATGTTTTATTTAATACCATGTTTCAATAAGATTATCCATCACAAAGATAAAATCTAGGATTAAAGGATCAAAAAGTTTAGAAAATACTGCTAACTAAGCATTGAGCTTCAGAAGCAAATTTTTCAGTCAATACAATTAAAAACTTTCTTAGAGTACATCAAAGATCTATAGCACTTGTGTTCGTGATGACTAACTTTAGCATTTCAGTATTAAATTAAAAGAACAAAAGTATCCTTCTCTTATCACCTATTTTGGTCAATTTTCTATACATTCTCAATTTTATACTCATGAATTAAGGTAGCTTTCACACTGCCTTTCTCTTTTTTTTTTTTTTTTTTTTTTACTGTGCTGAGCATCCTGGCCTTTCCTTCACCATTTTACGTGAATTTTCACACTTGACCTAGGTGCAGAGACCCAGTTACTAGGCTTTGGGCAATCCACATATACTCTATCTTTTGCACTTTATTTATAGGCAGGTAGCTCTTTCCTTAAATTCAAGTTTCTTTGATTAGAATGTATATTAATTATCAATTTTTAGTGATAATTGAATCCTCAGTTGGCCTTATAATCAATACCTACTTTGCCTTGTTAGTGTGCATGTGCAATTAAAAGTGCTAATAGTCTTTTAATGACCTAAGTAGGCTGCTAAAAGTTGACCAACTAATCTACTTCTTTAACTCATTACATTCATTAGCAAATAATTCTATCTTTTATCACTTATCCAGTTTATCTTGCTCAAGATTTTCTTCTTGACACATGATTTTTTTCTTTCTTTTTTTTTTTTTTACTTGTTCTACATTATCTTAAAGGAGAAAGAAAAATAAAGGATGTAATAAAGGATAGGAAAGGAATACACCTGATTTGGTTCAGTCTGGTTCTTTGGAGCTTTGAAATTTTGCTTGAGCTCTCATTGATTTTTTCTGCAAAATTGAAAATACACACCAAAGCAGTAAAAGAGCAACCAATAAATTACTGAAAAATAAAAGAAAAAAAAAAATGATCAAAACTAAAAAGAAAAGAAACAACCTATCTAGTAGTTCTGATTTATAGTCTTCAGCTTGACTTTCTTTGAGTTCTAAAGTGGATCAATCTGGTGCCACTTCAATTGGAATACTTTCATGTTTGATCGAGTCCTCTTTCAATTTGACATTGCTCAGCTTTTATAGTCTCAAACCTATTTTCTACAGAATTCTCATATAATGGATTGTCAATAATATCAATTAGAAAATAAGTTTGATTATCATCAGTATGTTTAGTATCTTTGAAAACATTAAAAGTAACTTGTTCATCTTGGACTCTAAGAATTAATTTTCCTTATTGAACATCTATTAAAGCTCCTCCAGTAGCTAAAAAGGGTCTCCCTAAAATAAGGGGTACATCATAATCTTCTTCCATATCAAGAACAATAAAATCAACAGGAAAAATAAACTTGTTTACCTTTACCAAGACATCCTCCACTATACCTCTTGGATATTTAATGGATCTGTCGGCTAATTGAAGAGTAATAGTGGTAGGCTTTGGTTCTCCTAGACCCAGCTTTTCCTGAAAATAGAAAAAGGCATGAGATTAATGCTTGCTCCTAAATCACATAAAACTTTATCAAAACTACAATCACCAATAATGCAAGGGGATAGTAAAACTCCCTGGATCTTTTAGCTTCTGTGGTAATTTATTTTGAAGTATTGCTGAGCATTCTTCATTCAAATTTATTCTCTCATGCTCCTTCAGCTTTTTCTTATTTGTTAAGATTTCTTTGAGAAACTTGGCATACCTGGGCATTTGAGTAATAGCATCTACAAAAGGAAATATTAATATGTAAATTCTTTAAAATTTTAAAAAAGTTAGAAAATTCCTTATCTGGATGCTGTATTTGTCTCTCTGGGAATGGTAGTGGCGGCACGTAGGGCTTCACATTTGGATCGGCAAATCGTATACCTGGAGACCATCCATCTGCTGGTTGTTTTGGTGACTGACGAATTTTAGTTGATGGTTCCTTATTTGTAGTTGGCTCTTCAGTCTCATTCTTCTGATGTGGCTCCTCCAGCTTTGTACCACTTCTTAGGGTGATAGCATTGACTTGCTCCCTTGGATTTGTCTCCGTATTGCTTGGCAAGGATCCTTGAGGTCTCTCGGAGATTATCTTAGCCATTTGACCTATTTGCATCTCCAAGTTTCGAATTGCTGCTGTTTGGTCCTGCCTAAGTTTGGCTTCCAAATTTTTTATAGTTGCTTCTTGGTTTTGCATAAATTTGACCATCAGCTCTTCCATGTTGGACTTCTTTTCAGGTACTTGGAATCCCGGAGGGTGGCTGTTGTGCTGCATTTTGATTGCTCCATGAGAAATTTGGGTGCTGCCTCCACCCTTGATTGTATGTGTTGGAGTAGGGATTGTTTTGTTGCGGCCTAAAAAAATTACCAATATAATTAGCTGTATCAGTTGTTTTAGCAAAAGGATTACCTGTCTGGCAATTGCTCGTATCATGTCCTCCTCCACACAGGTCACAAGTAATGCTCTGAATATGCATAGCTGTTCCCTTTAAGTTGTTGACTTCGGCTCTAAGGGCTGCAATTTTAGCTAGTAAGGTTGGCACGCAATCTACTCCCTGCACAGCTGCTAGTCTTTTTGGCATCATGCGCTCTATCTGCCATTGATAGCTATTTGATGCCATCTCATCGATCAGATCGAAGGCTTCTTCCTCCATTTTTTGATTAATGGTTCCTCCTACTGCTGCATCAATCATAGAATGATTAGTAGGAGATAAACCATTATAGAAAGTTTGTACCTGAAGCCATACGGGTAGTTGATGATGTGGACATCTCCTCAGCAGTTCCTTGAAATGCTCCCAAGCCTCATATAGTGTCTCCATGTCCATCTGCATAAAAGAAGTGATATCATTGTGCATCTTAGCAGTCTTGGAAGGTGGAAAGTACTTGGCTAAGAATTTTTGGGCTAGGACATCCCAAGTTGTGATAGAACCTGTAGGAAGAGAATGAAGCCAACTCTTAGCTTTGTCCCATAAAGAGAAAGGAAATAACCTTAATCTAATAGCATCATCCGACACCCCATTAATTTTAAAAGTATCACAAAGTTCAAGAAAATTAGAAATATGGGCATTCGGATCATCATGCACGTGTCCACTGAATTGGATAGTTGATTGAATCATCTGGATCATCGTCGATTTTATTTCGAAGTTGTTTGCTCGTACAGGCGGTCTCCTGATGCTCGAAGCTGCATCGGCTATAGATGGTGTGATGTAATCATTTAATGGATGATGTACTGATCGAATAGCTTCATGCTGTCCTTCGGTCGCCATATCCAATCCTAGATTGATGTCGTTAGGATCTTCAGCTGCCATGTTTCTTTCTTGTTGTAGTCTTCTAATGGTTCTTTCAATTTTTGGATCTAAAGATAGTAAGTTACTATATCCAGTACATGTCATGCAATGAAATTTTTTTTTAAAAAAATAATAAAAATTAAAAATAAATTTCTAAAATAAAGCTAGGATCAAAATTTTAATATTGTTTTAGACACAATCCCCAGCAACGGGTGCCAAAAACTTGATGCGTGCTAATTTATAGCTATGGTAAGTGCACTAGTCGATCAAGTAATAAAGTGATTGAGTAGAGTATCATCCCTAGAGGATTGGAAAATAAGTACTGAAAAGTTCTTTCCTATGCTTTATTTAGAAGACCGATTTATAAGAATAAGAAATTAAAAAAATAATATATAAAAAAATAATTAAAAATTTTAAGAAAATAGAGAGAGTGTAATTATTAGGATTTTAAATTTAAGAGCAATGGGTTACTAAGGCAATCGGTTCACCAACTCAATCAATACAATATTCAGATTATTAGATTAATTTTATTTCATGTGACGGTGGAGTCTCCTAATTTATTCACTATCCTTTGGTCCAGGCATAGCAAAACTATCAATATTTATTAATTATCCTTTGGTCCAGGTGTAATTTAAATAAATATTAATGCATTAAGTTTTGTGAAATCCTCTAATTAAAATACGCTGCGTCCAAAGCGCACTAAAATTTCTGCATGCATATGAATTCTAATTTGATTCATAATACAAGGTATATAATCAAGAAGCAATAACATAGATGTACTTGGTCCGTAACATCTATGTTCATCAGATCAATTAGAAGATGGCCAGTAATCTAAAAGCATTAAGATCAGATTTATATACTCCTCATGAATAAAATTTAAAAATAAATCATACTGAATATTGCATCAAAAGAGTGGCTACACCTTAGCCTTAGTAAAAAAAATTTAGTTCATGATAACAAGTTCAAAAATAGCAAATAAAATAAAAAGCATAGAGAAATTAGACTGTTTGATTGCTGAAATTGATTGTCCGTTGCTCTTGGTGTGGAGAACTTGGCGAAGAAGAAGAGGCTCCTTGATCGATGTCTTGATTGTCGAAGAAAAACCCTTTTCTTTCTCTCACAAATCACTCTTCTCTTTCTACCTCTCTCCTCTCTTTTTCTTTTTGTTTTTCTTTATTTCTCTGACTCTCTCCCTTTTTCTCTTTTTCTCTTTTTTTTTTCTGACTTCTCTCTTTTCTTTTCTACGGCAATAGTAGATTTTTATAGGTTAAGAGATTGATTTTTCCCCAAAATCTTTTAGAAATTAGGTTTAAGACTCCCCAAACAACTCAAATTAGGATATGGGTAATTTTACCCGTTAGATGTCAATCAAACGGTCCAAAATCCACTTAAAAATCCCTTAAAATAACCTAGATCATGTCGAATTTCATATCAACCATTGGATCAATCGTTAGATTGAATCTGGGCCATCCAATCACGTAGAAAGAAGCCTTCTGATCTTTAGTTTAACATCAGGATGAATCTCAGCCGTTGGATCTCGATCGGGAGCTATGGATGCCATCCATCAGCACCTTCGTTTCGGCCATCCGATCAAGTTTCAGTGAATGCCGCTCGTTGGATCAGACAAAATTCCCAAATTACCCTTCGTAGACCATGCGCGAGTCCGATGTTGCGTGGACCGCCGCATTCTTCAGCCAATCGGAGCGTGCCTCTTGCTGTGAAATTCCCAAATTGCCCTCTAGATGGTCCACCATGCACCGCAAAAAATGCTGACATCATCCTGACGTCAATGTTGCATCGGTGGGTCAGTCTACTATTGCGATCGAATCGGGCCGAACCATTGAACCGATTTTCTGAACCGGTTTGAACTGAATCGATTTTTTTTTTTTGAAATTCAATTTTGGGCTCATTTGAAGTTCGTTTTGCTTGAAATTTATTTCATCTGAATCAGAAAAATAAGATCTTCACATTGATGGTCTTCTTTCCTGCATAAGATTAATAAAAGTATCAATTTCTAACAAAATAGATTAATTTATTTTATAATTTAATACTTTTATTAGTATATTTTTACCACTTATCATGCCATGTTCAATGCCTGGATGAGAGATGGTGCTTCAGTCACTGATCATGTATTGTACATGATCAACATGATTGAGTGCTTGAGCAAGCTTGGTTTTTTCTTGCATGAGCAGCTTGGGAATGATGCAATATTAAACTCTTTGCTTAAATTTTTTCTCCTATTCCTTACTCATTTTAGAATGATAAAGTCCGAAGTCAACTACCATGGGTTACGAGGGTTGCTTCAGAACTTTGAGAAGGATCTCCAGCTCCATAAGGAGTCAGTGAATATAGTGGAAGGATCTTCTTCTGATCTTCGACCCTTTAAGAAAAGAAAGAAGAAAAAAAAATAGAAGAATAAAAAGGTACAAGTTCAAGCTGGGACATCAGTGCAAGGCCAAACCAAGAAAATTGAGCCTGATAAGAGTCAAGCAAAATGCTTCTATTGCAAGAAGCGCGGGTATTGAAAGAAAAACTATCCTTAGTGCATTGCCTTCCTGGATCCGAATAGGTCGAGAAAGAAGCAATCTATTACTAGGCAAGGTACTTATATGATAACTCCTTGTAATTTCTTAATTTATGATATTACTAACTTAGTACTGGATACTGGAAGCCCTTACCATATTTGCAATTCATTGCAAGGTTTACAAGTCAATAGGAGATTTGAACAAGCCAAGATATTCCTGAGCGTTGGAGATGGAAGACCAGTTTCAATTCTAGCATTAGAAATCATAAAACTTGTATGTTTGTCTCATACTATTGTTCTTAGTGATTGTCACTTCTATCCTAGCTTTTTATTGAATATCATTTCTATAGACCTCTTGGCCAAAAATAATTATGAAATTTCAACAAAGAAAGATTTTTGTAATGTCATTTTGAATGGTATTACTATCTTTTCTAGACATTTGAATAATGGAATATATTTTCTATCACAACCTGTTAATATGGTCTACTCAACTAGCAAACACCCTAAAATAGATAATGTGTCTAATATCTATCTATGGCACTGTAGACTAGGTCACATTAACAAGAACAGAAGAAATAGATTGACTCAATAGAAAATCCTTAAAGTCAGTTGTTGGTGCAAAAAAAAGTGCTGATGCCAAAGTTTGCGGGAGTTGGAGAAGGCAAGGTTGCCAATGAGACCTGCAGAGTGAAGTCCTGACCAGAGTTTGGCTCCAACAGGATTCTCCAACAATCAAGTCAGCTCTCCAGCCAATAGGAATGGAGTACTTAGAAAAATTTTAGTAGAGTAGAGGGATGAAAATTAAAGCTTAGGGAAGAAGCATATCTGGAGGATTCCTTAAATAGTAGGAGCGTGTAATAGATTGATGGTGATAGTCATAACTGCATGGTAGTGGACCATTGAGGCCACGTAGAGTTTGTTACAGAGAGTAGGCTATCATTTATTATGACTTGTAGACAATTGAGGTCTATTTATTGAAGTTTGGATGAGGGTTGGAGAGCTATGCCAGCTAGCTACGTATTGATGTCGGGAAGGAAAGCTTGAGGTTGAACTAATCGAGCTTCAATATCAGCTCTTGGATGACGAGCGATGAACCTACAATTGGTTGGAATTTGCAGAAGCAATCTTATAAGTTGAGAACTTGACGAGGTCCTTTTGAACCAACTCAACCAATGAGCACATTGCAGACTGAATGGATCCACGACCAACTAGAAGGAGTCTGACTGAAAGGAGTCCAACTAGAAGGAATCCAACTGGAAGGAGTCCAACTAGAAGGAGTTCGACTGAAAGGAGTCCAGCTAAAAGGAGTTCGGCTGGAGGAGTCCAACTAAAAGGAGTTTGGCCAAACTTCAGCACACCTTTGATAAGTTATGCATTCAGGAGTCGTTGAATAGGTCAGCAAATTCTCATAGAATGGAGGTCAACCATCAAGAGCTTAGTGGACTTCGGCGGGATCTAATTTTACCCCCAATACTTCTCCCCCTACTTCCAAGTTCGAAGTTCAAATGAAGGGAGTACAAAAACTACAGCAGCTTAAGTCTTTTTCCTATTTTCCGCCTTTAGGAGATGAAAAAATTTTAGCTTTTTCTATCCAGCACCAAAGATTTTTAATGGGCTAGTCACTCGAAAAGATGCATTCCTTTGAAAATTCATCCAGCATGGAGCTCCATGTACGGTGCAATATTTGTTCCATCAGACATCGAGGGTAGGCAAGATGGATGGGATGCGTGGCAGGCTAGAATTGGCCGAAGTGGGTTTGCAATTATGATTGCCTCTAATTTCTCCCAACTATGTAAACTCCTCCTTCCCTGACTTCTCAATTTCATCAAAGCTTTCCTCCTTTGTTCTTCGCTTCCTCCGAGCACCCTGTTCACCTTTCGTCATGTTTTCTCCAACCGTTGATGTCCTTCTCGACCACCTTCTACCTTTCCAATTGTCTTCCCAAATTCTTCGATCGATATGGGTTAGTTTCTTATCCTTTTTCCTTCATTTCTTCACTTTTCTTTCATTTTCAAAGTTTTCAGTTTCTTCACAGGGGTTCATTGTTCCTCAAAGATTCTATAACTCTTTTTCTTTCAATTTTCATGGGGAATTTTTCTAACTGTTTGATCCAAATGTCTTCTAACCTTTCTAGACCCAATGGTTCTTAGAGTTCGTCTAAGCCGAACTCTTAAGATTCAGCTCCTAGGGTAGAAATCGAGATTAGGGAGGTACCTCATCTAGTTTTCATTCTCAAAACTATCTCTTGCTCCTTGCATCCCGAAGACCTTTCCTTGGTGAGGATTCAGTATGGGGTTCCTTCAGAGTTCGAGCTGGAGCTTTCGGGCTCGAGTGATCGAGCTTGCGCTCCTCCCTCGAGCCACTTCTACTTGTACACTACAGCATTTCATGCGAGACTCCGGCTTCTAATTCTCCCTTTTATTCTTGCTCTCTTTAGGTTCCTTGATATTTGTTTCACTTCCATGGTCCCAAACTTTTTCTGGTTCATTATGGGGTTTCTTTCACTCAGTATCTTAGCCAAGGTTCAGCCTATCATTTTTTTTATTTCAAAATTATTTTACCTTCAAACATCATCCCACTACTAAGGACTGGTGGTACCTCGCTCCCCAGTTTGGCAAGAAGAGATTACTTAAAGGTGCTCTTTCTTCTATCCATAACTGAAAGAAAAAGTTTTTCTTCATTTCTTGCCCAAGCTTAGAGTTAGGACTTCCTCCCTAGGGACATTTGAGAGATTTGGTCCATCAAGCTCTAGGGTTAGAAAAAGAAGATCAAGACTCAGTTAACAAACTCAGAAATTACCAATCTCCCCTCCTGCCTGAATTAATAAAAGACCAAACTTTGTTCAATCTTGGCTTGAGTCCCATCAATCCAGCAAGTATACTTTCAAATTTTATAGATTACTTTTCTTATTTTTTCTCTAATCATAACTCTTTCATTATTATAGAAATGGATACCGAAGAACTTCAATGAGTTTCCAAGGAGCTCCGAGCTCGTAAGAGAAAAGGTGCTGCACCCAACGAGCCCTCCAAAAGGATGAATATTAGTGCCCCGAGTTCTATGGCACCTGCTGACACCACTATTGCCGCCGAGGTTATCGCTGCCACTAAAGTTGCAATGCATCCGATGTCCTCAAGTCCTCCCATTGAGATCCAGATTCTAGAACCTCCCACTAAGAAAGAAATGGGAAGAGAGAAAAGGAAGAAGAAGGCCACCAGAAAGGTCCAGCATAAGTCCCATTCTAGCAAGTCCAATGGTGATGACGAGGATCCAAAAGAAAACCCCTTCAATAACTAGACAATTATCAGATATTTGATCGATGGATGCACCCTGCCCAAAGTCATGGATAGGATCGTCAATGTCGATTTTGAGCAATGCACTTGGAAATCTCTTGGGTTCTTCCTCGAGGTAACCATTTTTTTTTGAATTCATTTGTGTGCGCTTTCATTAACATAACTCACTCCATTTTTTTTTTGCCGATGGGTCACCAACTAATCACCAATATTAAGATGATAAATCCTCAAAGGTTGGAGGTGAAGAAGGTTCAAGAAGAGCATCAGGAGATCAGTCACCTCCTTGAGGAAAAATCAGCCAAGATCAACGATCTCCTTAAGGAGAAATTAGTTGAGGTCGAGGGCCTTCAGGAGATGGTCCAAAACATTGAATAGGCTTTGGCGATGGTGAAGGAGGAATTGGCCTCAAAGATCTAGAAGAGAAAGAAGATCGAGGCCGAAATGGCAGAGAAGGAACAACAGGCCTTGAGGCAAATTTTGGAGGCCAAGATTTAGGTAGTACAAGACTTCAAGGCCTCCTTCTAGATGAAGGACATAAAAATCGACTTCGACAAAATTTTCTTCATCAAGGAGTTCGAACTCTGCCAAAGGAACGTGGTCGAGAAGTTTTCCAAACTTGACCTTATCTTCCTAGATGGGGGATCTTTTGATGATGAAGTGGAGCCATCTACTGCAAGTGTCGATCTTCCATCTGCTAAACTTCCTTCTGCTATGCCCCCCACCACCTTGTCCGAACCAGCTCCAGAACCTGAGGCTACCCAGGGAGCACCGAACTCATCTGCTACTTCTCCTCCAGAGGTTGGAGGTTTCTGATCGTTATATTTTTTCTTTTTTCTTCTACTTTTTCTGTGCTCAAAAATATTTTGATTAATGATAGCAAACTTTTCTTTTGCAATATCTTTGTGTTATAATATTTTTATGCATTGAAATGTAGTCTCTAGTTGAAGCCGATCCTCTGCCTCAGGGTATTCCCCTGAAGGCTCATATTAAGAATTTGCAAAAAGAAGTTCGTCAGACAAAGAAAAAATTAGAGAAGACAAAAAGGAAACTTTAGAAGTTTAAGAAGTATTATAGCAAAGCTAATATTGAAATCAACCGGCTTCATCGATCTTCCAAACAATTCTTTAAGGAATATACCTCCAAGAAATACCATTTGATTGAAGAATTGGAATGCACAAAGAAGCTTGCTAAAGACAAGACTTGGACCCTAACTACCAAGGTCTTCTCCTTTGAGGCCAAACTTCGTGAGGCGAGGGAGAAGATTGGTTAGTTAGAAAAAAGTTTGGTTCAATCTCAAAGTCAAGCAAAATTTAGCTAGGATTGGTTGAAGAGATTTTTTGATCTTCAATAACAGCTACATGATGTTGAGAGTGCCTACAATTCTTATCGAATTGGCTGGTGCAAAGAAATCGATGATCATAAGAAAAAGCTCAAGAAAGCAAATGCGGAGGTGATGCAACTCTAGAAAAAACTGGCTAACAAGGCTCAAGCTAGCCCAAGCAGAGACTCAAATGAACTTCTCTTCCTGAGGAACACTAGAGAATTAGTCTGTGGCATATGGAAATGACCAAAAAGAGCTATGAGAATTGAAAATGCAAATGGTCTTTCAGAAGGATGCTGAAGTCGAATCTACGGTTCTCAGAAAGAGGTTGAGAGAGATAGAATATGATCTTCAAAGGTCCAACAAGTTACTTGGTGAGAGTATAGCGACGAGGAAGAGTCTCAAAGAAAAAGTTAATGACTTAAAACATGACCTTATATTAGCTGGAGGTGGCAGTCCAAAGTCTAATTATGAATAGAACTTTGTCTTCTTTTCTCCTTTTCTTTTTGTAACTGATCTTGCAGACCTTCTCTTATAATGAACTTTTTAGTTTAATGAAAAACCACTTCTTTTAGCTCTTTTATTACCTTGTCTCAATGGCGTATCCGTAGAATTCTTCACTTTTTTGTTGTTTGCAATTGTAGGGCTGCTTCAGAATAATAACTTTGATTCACCATAAAACATGTTCCCCTTGCTTGCAGATGAGGACCTTTGAATTTAGCTTGGAAATGAGCTTTCTCCTATTTGTGTAAATAGGCCTTCATGTCCTTCATATCTAGATGAGGTCCTTTTTCTATTTTTATGTGACTAACTTTTAGATTTCATTGGGATGATATTATCCTCCATTTGAAAGCCTTCATCCTCTCTAGGATGAGGTTAACCTCCTGTCTTAAATAATTGGAGGCCTTCATCTTCGCTATGATGAGGTTAACCTCCTGTCTTAAATAACCGAAGACCTTCTACTTCATTCAAGAATGAAGTTCGGTTGGTCATTTTCTATCATCACAATTTTGCACCAAGAACAAAAATGTTAAAATAAAAAAAAAAATTATTAAAATGAGATCATTGATAGTACATTCATAGATTTTCTAAATTCCAAAGTTGCGAGAATGTTGACCCTCCAAGCTCTTTTAGATAATAAGTTCCTAGTTGGACGATTTTCACAACCTCGTAAGGGCCTTCCCAGTTCGAGGTGAGCTTTCCTTGATTCTAAGACTGTAAAATATCCACCTGTCGAAGCATCAGATTTCTCACTTTGAATGTTTTGCTCCTCACACTGGAGTTGTAATAGTGAGCCACCCTTTGCTTGTAAGCTACCATCCTTATTTGAGCCTTCTCTCACTTTTCCTTCAATAGATCAAGATTTGCTCTAAGGTCTTGTGAGTTGTTTTATTCATTGAAAGCTTTAACTCATGCCGAAGGAAGTTCAAGTTCAATTGGGATGATTGCCTCTATTCCAAATACCAATGCAAAAGAAGTTTCTCCAGTTGGCAACCTTTGGATGGCTCCGTAAGCCCAGAGCACATGATAGAGTTTATCCACCCACGTTCTTCTTGTCCTTTCTAGCCTTATCTTTATCTCCTGAAGCAAAGTTTTGTTAGTTACCTCGGCTTCACAATTTGCTTGAGGATGAGAAATAGATATAAAATGATGGAAAATATTCAGTTCTTTGCAGAACTTGATAAATTTTGCTTCTGCAAACAGACATCCATTATCAATAATTAGAGTCTGAGGTAAGCCAAATCTATAAACTATTGACTTCTAGACAAAGTTCTATATCCTAGCTTCGATAATTTTTGCCAGAGGTTCGACCTCTACCCATTTAGTAAAATAGTCCACTACTACTAAGAGAAATTTTTGCTGTCCAAATGCCATGGAAAATGGCCCAAGAATATCCATCCTCCATTGGGCAAACAGCCAAGGAGCGCTTAGAGGTGTGAGCTGTGAAGCTGGCTACCTTTGAATATTAGCATTTCTCTAACATCAGTCATATTTTTTCATATATTCTATGGCATTTTGGTACATAGTTGGCCAATAATATCCTTGCCAAAGTAGATTATAAGATAGAAATCTAGCCCTCAGATGGTTTCCATATATTTTTTCATGAACTTTTCTTAAAGCATAATTTGCTTCAGAATGTCAGAGATACTTGAGGAGTGGCAAAGAATACGACCCTTATATAGCTTATTTTTATATAGAATATACCGGAAAGCCTGATTTCTCAACTTTCTAGTTTCTTTAGGATCTTTGGGAAGAACACCATCTCTAAGGTATGAAATTAATGGGTTGATCCAACTAGGCTCATGGTTGACTTGCATTACTGTTTGAGGCTCCTCCAAATTTGGATGTTGTAGAACTTCGAAGAAGACTCCTCTGGGCAACTCATTTAGAACCAAAGTAGCTAACTTGGAAAATAGATCGGCTCTAGTATTTTCTATTCTAGGAATTTGCTGAATATCAAAGCTACTAAAAGCTGAGATTAAACTTCTTACCTTTTCTAATTACCTCTTTATGCTTTCCTCTCAAGCTTCATAATTATTATTAACTTGCCCCACAACCAGCTGAGAGTCACTATAAACTTTCAAGTGTTCTGCCTCCAGCTCTTTGGCTATTTTTAGTCCCCTAATCAAAGCTTCATATTCTGCTCCATTGTTAGTGGTAGAGAACTCGAAATATAGAGCATATTCAGCAATAATTTTTTTTGGATTGATTAAAATCAAGCTTGCATTGGCCCCTAAAGCATTGGATGAACCATCAGCATACAACGCCCAGAAACTCTTCGAAAGATCCACTTTTTCTTTGGGGGAGTTTGGCTATAAGTTGGGTGTACAAGCTTCCTAAGATTCAAGTTTGGTTGGATCTGAGATGGTACATTCTATTATGAAGTTAGCTAATATCTGAGCTTTAATGGATGGCCGAGGTTGAAAATTGATGTCAAATTTAGTAAGATCAATCATCCACTTTGCTATTCTCCTAGAAGTATTGGGTCGATGAAGGACTATTTTGATAGGTTGATTAGTAAGAAGTGTAACTATTTGCCCCTAGAAATAAGGTCAAAGCTTCCTGGCTGTAATCAATAAGGCATAAGTTAGCTTTTCTAATTTGGTATACCCTATTTTTGCATTCCTCAGAATTTAGCTTATGTAGTAGATTGGCTTCCATACTTTAACTTCTTCTTTGACCAAAATGGCGCCAATAGCTATCGTAGATATGTCAAGTATAAGAATAATTCTTCTTTAGGTTCAGATTTGGTAAGAAGAGGAGGCGAGCTCAGATAATTCTTTAATTCTTCAAAGACTTGTTGCCACTTAGGAGTCTAGTAGAAGTTTTTTGGCTACTTGAGTACCTAAAAAAAGCATACAATGCTCCGCTGACCTTGAAATGAAGTAGTTTAGAGTTGCGACTTTTCCTATAAGGTGCTGGACTTCTTTTATTATCTTTGGGATAGTCATTTCTTGGATGTTTCTGATCTTTTCTTGGTTTGCCTCGATGCCATATCTCGATATCATAAACCCGAGAAACTTTTTTGAAGTCACTCCAAAGGTGCACTTAGTAGAGTTCAGCTTCGTCTTATATTTTTGAAAGGTGTTGAAGGTCTTCTCAAGGTCGGTGATATGATTTAATGAAGATTGGCTCTTAACAAGCATGTCATCCATGTAGACTTCCATATTATGGCTGATCTACTTCTTGAAAATCTTATTTACTAGATGTTGATAAATTACCCCTGCATTTTTTAGTCCGAAAGGTATGATCCTGTAACAATAAAAACCATGATCAGTAATAAAAGCAATTTTTTTCTTATCTTTTGATGCCATCCGGATTTGATTATAACCAAAGAAGGCATCCATGAAAGTGAGAAGCCCATTGCCCGAGGTTGTATCCATCAATTGGTCAATTCTGGACAAGGAGTAGCTATCTTTTGGACAAGCTTTGTTCAAATCTATTAAGTTGATCCACATTCTCCACTTGCTATTTGCTTTCTTGACAAGAATGACATTCACAATCCAGCCTAGATAGGACACCTCCTGGATGAACTTGGCTTTAAGAAATTTGTCGACCTCATCCATAATAGCCTTCTACCATTCCGAAGCAAAATTGTGCTTCTTTTGTTTTATAGGCCGATGTTTAAGATCTACACATAAGTGGTGCTCCATCACTTCAGCGTCAATTTTTGACATATCTGCAGGTTCCCAAGCGAAGACATCAGCATTTTTCTGTAAGAAGGTGATGAGCTGCTTTCTGACTTCTTCCTACAAATTGGAGCTAGTTTGGATAGTATGCTCTTCATTCCCATCATTTAAAAGAACTACGACAAGATTGTCGATTGGCTCCTCCCATTCTTCAATCAGATCATCATGAGCATCAAGTCCATCTATCAGACAAGGGTCTGCTTGCCTTCCTCCTTGTAGGACAATGATGTAGCAGTGCCAAGCTAGAGCTTGATCTTCTCTGACTTCTCCAACTCCATGTCCCATCGGAAACTTCATTTTTAGATAATAAGTCGAGACTACTACTCAAGATGCATTTAAACCAAGTTAGCCAAGGAATGTGTTGTAGGTGGAAGGTGCCTTCAACACTAAAAAATCAATCTGAGCCTTAGACTATCTTGGGTACTAACCTGCCATAACTAACATGGTAATTATTACTTCAACCAACATGGCATCACTAGTGAATCATATACTAACGGGGAACTTATTGGATCCATTCTATTGATAGGTATAGAAATTTTAGAGAAAAGCATCGTAAAACAAAATATCAGCAGAGCTTCTATTATCAATCAAGATGCAGTGTACATCATAATCAAGAATATTTAAAGTTACTACAACCACGTCATTATGTAGAAATTGAACCCCATGTGTATCTTCTTTACTGAAAGCGATGGGCTCTTCAGTCCACTACCTCTTCATTGGCTCTGCTGGTCTGCTAGCCTCTCCCAGTCGATATCCTCCAATGATGGTATTGATGATTCCAAGTGGGGGCCAATCTCCTTATGGTTCATCTCACCGAGGTGGTTCAAGCCGTGGTAGGACTCTTGACCAATCTTCTCTTCTTTTCTATCGGTGCCTAAGGAATCGATCTAGTCATCCCCTCCTTATCAACTCCTTAATCTCATCTTGAAGCTGGATACATTCTTCATTATCATGATCGTAGTCATGATGGTAGAGGCAGTACTTATTGGAATTGTACTTGGCTGGATGAGTCTTCATCCTCTCTGGCCTCGGTAGCTTCTCCTTAATTTTCATTAGCACTTGGATCTTGGGAGCATTCAGAGGGACATAGTTATGGAACCTTCTGAAAGGGGAGCTCCATCGCATTCTTCAATCTGGGCTTCTTTATCCATGAGCCCAAGATGAAGTTTGGGCTCCTTTACACTTAAAAGGGGTTCTGGAGTGCAGCTGAGCTTCACTTGACTTCTCTGCAGCTGTAGCCTTGCTAGATTCTCCCAATTGCCGCTCTCCTATGGCCTCTTCATCTTTTAATTTGAAGGCCTCCTCTATCCGAGCATAGCCTTCAGCCTGGACCAACATGTCGATGAAGTCTCAAAGGTACTTCTTCTCTAGGGAGAAGAGGAGCTCATTTTTCTGGAGGCCATCCTTTAGTGCGATCATTGCAACAAACTGATCCAAATTTTGGACCTTCAAGATGGCGGCATTAAACCAACTCACATAGGCCCAGATGGACTCCCTTTCTTTTTGCTTGATATGGACAAGGGAGTTTGAGCCTCTTCTTTGACATCGACTATTGATGAAATGAGCCACAAACAGGTGGCTCATCTGATCAAAGGAGAAAATGGTATCCATTTTGAGGCTCGAGTATCAGTTTCTTGCTACCCCCTTTAGAGTGGAGGGGAAAGCTCGGTACAAGATGGCATCAAGTGCATCATGAAGTAGCATCATTATTCTGAATGCTTCAATATGGTCGGTAGGATCAGTGGTCCCATCATAGATCTCAAATTAAGGGAGCTTGAAGTTCAGTTGTATAGGCTCCTGCATGATCTGGATGAAGAATGAAGGGTTGGAGCGGATGTCATCATTGTGAACAGGGATACCATGGTGGAGTTCCTCAATCCATTGGTTCATTTCTTGGAGCTTCGAATTGAGAGTGTCATCTCAATCATGAATCTCGAAGGATGGCTGGCTGTAGGGGGTAGAAATCCTTCGGGAGTAGAATCATGATTAGAGTAGGATTTCTCTGCTCTCTGCTTTCTCTTCCCAGGGATTACTAGCCTGCTTGCCTAGGTGGGCCTTCTCTGCACTTACTCCTTGTATTCCGATGAGGGTCTCTCCTACTGAATTATCATCGAAGGCTGTTGCAGGGCCTACACAGCTTTAGTGAGACCTCTAACCTGCTGCATCAACAGGTTAAACTATTTTAAATCCACTATGGCAGCTAGTGGAGGTGGTGGAGGTGTCAGTGATGGAGTTGGGGTGGGTAGATTTGGATTAGATCTGACGGCAGAGGCGGTAGATCATCGGGTTGAAGCCTTCTTAGGTGGCATCTTTCAGGATCAGGAAGAGGTCAGAAGAAAAAGAACTAAAAGATTGAAGATGAAAGGAAGAAGATGAACTAGACCAAGTACTTCTTTTAGAATAAGGGCTCAGTGGCCCTTCCTCTAGCGTCAATCCTGTTGGTGCAAAAAATGGTGCTAATGTCGGAGTTTGCTAAAATTGGAGAAGGCAAAGTTGCCGATGAGACCTACAAGGTGTAGCCCTGACCAGAGTTTGGCTCTGATAGGATCCTCCGACGATCAAGTCAGCTCTCCGACCAACAAGAATGAAGTACGTAGAAAAATTTTAATAGAGTAGAGAGATGAAAATTAGAGTTTAGGAAAGAAGCATATCTGGAGGGTCCCTTAAATTAGCGGAGCACGTAATAGATTAATAGTGATAGTCATAACTACATGGTAGTGGGCTGTTCAGGCCATATGGAGTTTTTTTTATGGAGAGTGGGCTGTTATTTGTCATGATTGTTAGATAGTTGAGGTCCATTTATTGAAGTTTGGATGAGGGTTGGAGAGCTGTGCCAACCAGCTACGTATTGATGTCGGGAAGGAAAGCTTGAGGTTGAACTAACCTAGCTTCGATATCAGCTCTTGGATGACAAGCAATGAACCTGCAACTGGTTGGAATCTGCTAAAGCGATCATGTGAGTTAAGAACTTGATGAGATCCTTTTGAACTAGTTCAATCAATGAGCACGTCGCAGACTGAGTGGATCTTTGACCAATTGAAAAGAGTCTCACTGGAAGGAGTCCAATTGGAAGAAGTTTAACTAAAAGGAGTTTGGTTGGAAGGAGTCCAACTGGAAGGAGTTCAGCCAAACTTCAGCATTCCTTTGATAAGTTATGCGTTCAGGAGTCATTGTTGAGTAGGTCAATAGATTCTCATAGAATGGAGGTTGACCATCAAGTGTAAGCGCACCAACTAGCATCACCTCTCCCTGATACCAATTGATGTTCGATGATATCGCTCGAACGCTAATCATCCTTGGCATCACAAGCTCTAATACCATGTTGCAGAAGCTCCTGATCTTTAGCACAGATCTGAAGAAACCTATGATGTTCTCTATGGATAGCAAACCACCGATCCTCTCCACTTGGATCTGTGATGGGGCACCTCCCTCCTTGGGCTTAAGGGAGATGCCCCCCTTCTCTAGGACTTCTTCAAGAACCCTAGGATGGCAACTCTAGAGAGAAGAGAAGAAGAGAGTTAAGGGAGAAAAGATCTGTATTTCACATCATAATGAAATCCTAATACAACCTATGTATCTATATATAGCCATTAGGCTCGACCAGAAAAACTCCCCGGCTAACCCAATACATGAAAGCACTCACCGAGCCCATGTACACCTATGTCTCCCATGCTCTCATCCTCTGGATCTAGACCCAATCCATATATGAATTAGCCTCCTTAAGACCTCTCAAATCAAGCCTTAAGACCCCTAGGATCATCCCAGACCCTAGCCCAAAATAGACTCTCACATAACTCTACCCATGCACTGAGCCGGCTCAGTCTCAGCACTGAGTCGGCTAAGTTCCACTGGATCGGCTTAGTCTAAAACTGAGCCAGTCCAGTCCTGTGCCAAGCCAGCAGTTTTGAACGTGCAGCTCTCAATTTTGCCTTTGCACCGAGACTTAGCCGATCCAGTTTTGGACTGAGCCAGCTAACCCGTAGAAAATCTTCTTTCTGCAGTCTTGATTCTCCAGCTTTGGTTCCTTACTTTATCTTATATCCCAGGTCTCTGAAGCACCAACCAAGCCCCTGGAATCCCCAGAGCCAACCCTTTGACTCCTCCCGTGGCCTCCTAAGGCTTAGGAGCATCATAAATCCTCACAATCTCCATCTTGGTGCTCCAAGCCTTGGCAAACCCCTCGGCAATGACCTCCTGCATAATCCTACTATCCCTGCACACTCAACAGCACCTAAACAAACATTACCTCTGTCAATCCTCTTTAGTTGTTGTGCACCCTTGAGGTCTTTGGGATAACCGCCTCCATCGCTGAAGATCTATGCTTGCTTCTTGGCACCATCCTGAAATTATAGGATCCCTTCTACTTTGTAGCTGCATCACCTTCTCTAAAGTTTCTTGGAGAACCTACAGCACTCCTGCACTAGCACATATTGTACCATCTAACATGATCTCCTCAGAGCTACATCTTTCCACCTGCATGTGCCACTCCACCTAGAACTGTGCATCACTGGCGCTCTAAACTCATGCCAAATTTTCTCTCCACTTGTGAAGCCACCATTGCGGAGCTCCACCCATATCCGAAGTCCACCCGATGTCGCAGAAGCCAACTCTATCATCGAGTCCCTCAAGGCCAACCACTCAATGCTGCACTACTGAGCCTGCCACTACACCTCAAACACCATCGCTACCCCTTCGAACCCTCCGGGCTCTATGGATCCCTTCAAAGCTATCTCAAATACCTCCGCAATCCACAGGCACCTCCGAAATTCAAGAGCTCATCCAACTCTTTTGAATCTAGCAACTGAACCCTAGAAAATTTCACCCTAGTCCTTCTCTTCTGTCCCTACACCAGCCATCGCTTTAATTACCCCCGGAGAACTATCCTCTATCTGAACCGTGACTCTCCCTGATGCTCTTGCAGAAGAAATCTGATCTATGATACTCTCGACTGTCTGAGACCTCCTAACGCTCTCTGAGACCTCCTGGCTCTTTCTGAGACCTGCTCCTAATCTTCCTAGGAAGCCCTTGACACCATCTGCTGAGATACACTCCTCGGCTGCTGCACCACCGAGCCTCTCTCAGTCTCTATGCCTCCAGGGTAGCGCTCTTGCAGCACTTCAATGCTCCCTGACTCATCTCTATGCCGCTCTACAGCCATCCAGTGCTGACCTACTGAACCTCCATGGATCATCCATCTCCATCACTTCCAAGGCTCCGTAAATTCATGCTCTGATCGAACCGTTGAATACATCTCCAACTACTTTCCCATCTTCCTAACACGGAAGGACGTATAGTCACTTCTTCAGCCTTCCTTTGACCATTACCCCTTAGGAAACCTCTCTTTAACAGCCCTACACTATCCATCTTCCTAGAGAATCTTGATACTCTCTACTGAGATACCTCCCTTGACTGTTGCATCCTCGAGCCTCTCTCGGTCCTGCATCTTTAGAAAAATGCTATTGCAGCACTCCAGCACTTCTTGCCTGTCACATAATCATCATACACCCCAATCTTTTCACCAAGATCGATCAGCAAATCATGCACCAAATCCTTCCACCCTGAGAAAATTCCTTTCCATTAATCCTCTCAACCTCCACCTTCAACCCACTACTTTCGGTTAGCCAAACCACAGCAATAACAAGATAGATTTGAGACATATCATGAAATCCTAGTGTAGATTTTTGATTTCACCTTGTACGACTTCTTCTTTCCTTCCATGGACCATCAGGCTTTGATACCAGATGTAAGCGCATCAACTGGCATCACCTCTCCCTGATACCAATTGATGTTCCATGATATCACTCAAACGCCAATCATCCTTGGCATCACAAGCTTTGATACCATGTTGCGAAAGCTCCTGATCCTTAGCATGGACTAAAAGAACCTGTGACATTCTCTATGGGCAGCAAAGCATCAGGATCTATGATGGGGTGCCTCCCTCCTTGGGCTTGAGGGAGACGCCCCCCTTCTCTAGGCCTTCTTCAAGAATCCTAGGGCGGCAACTCTAGAGAGAAGAGAAGAAGAGAGTTGAGGGAGAAAATGTCTGTATTTCACATCATAATGAAATCTTAATAAAACCTATGTATTTATACATAGTCATTAGGTCCGATTAGAAAAACTCCTCAGCTAACCCAATACATGAAAGCACTCACCGAGCCCATGTACACCCATGTCTCCCATGCTCTCATCCTCTAGATCTAGACCTAATCCATATATGAATTAGCTCTCTTAAAACCTCTCAAACCAGGCCTTAAGATCCCAAGGATCAATCCAAATCCTAGCCCAAAATAGATCCTCACGTAACTCTATCCGTGCACTGAGTCAGCTCAGTCTCAGCACTGAGCCAGCTAAGTTCCATTGGGCTCAGTCTGAAACTAAGCCGACCCAGTCCTGTGCCATGCCAGCAGTCCCGAACGTGTAGCTCTCTATTTTGTCTATGCATTGAGACTTAGCCAATCCAGTTTTGGACTGAGCTGGCTAACCTACAAAAAATCTTGTTTCTGTAGTTTTGATTTTTCGACTTTGGTTTCTTGCTTCACCTTGTGTCCTAGGTCTTTGAAGCACCAACCAAGTCCCTAGAATCCTCGGAGCTAACCCCCTGACTCCTCTTATGGCCTCTCAAGGCTTAGGAGCACCACAAATCCTCACATCAAGAGCTTAGTGGACTTTGGTAGGATCTAATTTTGCCCCTAACATCAGTGATTGTGAATCACTTCCAACCTATGAGTCTTGTCTTCTTAGAAAAATGACCAAGCCACCTTTTTCTGAAAAAGGTGAGAGAGCCACCAAACTTTTAGGTCTAGTATATACTGATGTATATGGGCCTATAAGCATAAGTGCCAGAGGTGGATATTTCTACTTCATTACTTTCATAGATGATCTATCTAGGTATGAGTATGTCTACTTGATGAGACATAAGTCAAATTCTTTTAAAATATTCAAAAGATTCCATAATGAGGTAGAAAAATAAATTAAGAAGACTATTAAAACTCTTCAGTCTGATCGAGGAGGTAAATAGCTTTTCGGTGAGTTTCTCAGATATCTAGGAGAGAATGAAATTCTCTCTTAATAAATTCCTCCAAGAAAATGACAACATAATGGTGTCTGAAAGAAGAAATCGGACTCTGTTAGACGTGGTCCGATTCATGATGGATTTTTTCGGTCTACCAATCTTCTTTTAAGGATATGCACTTGAATCGGCTTGCTATCTTCTGAATAAGGTTCTGAGTAAATTTGTAGTCAAAACTCTATATGAGATATAGACAGGGTGTAAGCCAGTACTCTCACATCTTATGGTCTGAAGATGCCCGGCTTACATCAAATGTTTAATGATGGATAAAGTTGGACCTAGGTCTGATAAGTGCACTTTTATAGGATGCCCTAAAAAAATCAAAAGATATTACTTCTACCTTACTGATGGACAAAAGGTGTTCTTCAGTTTTAAGACAATCTTTTAGAAAAGAAGTTCTTTGGTGAAGGAACTGTTTCCTCTGAAGTTGAATTTGAGAAAGTTCAATAGGTAAAAAAACTAATATAATTACTTGAACCTAAACTAGATTTGATTAGATCAAACCTAGAGCCCAATATACCTACACCCTTAAGGCGATCCGATAGAGTACCATTTTAGCCGGATAGATATTATAGTTTTTTGATTTGGGATGGTGATTCTATCAAACTCAATAAGAATGATGAGGATTCGATTATATACATGGATGCAATGCAGAGACCTGATTCTGAGGAATGGCTTGAGGCCATGAAATTTGAAATGATGTCCATGAAGGTCAATAATGTATGGATAATGGTTGACCCACTTGAAGGGGTTAAATCCATTGGATATAAATAGATCTTCAAAAGAAAGAGGGATGCAGATGGAAAGATGGAGACCTATAAAGCCCATCTAGTTGCTTGGGGTATCGTCAATATTATGTTATTGACTATGATAAGAAGTTCTTTCCTATGTCAATGCAAAAATCTATTCAGATTATGCTTGCAATAGCTGTCCATCTGGACTATAAGATCTGGCAGATGGATATGAAGACAACTTTCCTAAATAAAGAGCTAGCTAAAGAGGTATATATGATATGACCTGATGAGTTCACATCCATAGATGAGTCCAAGGTATACAAGCTTCAGAGATCCATTATGAATTGAAGTAAGCATCTTGGAGTTGGAACATGCATTTTGATAAGATGATCAAAACGTATGACTTTATTAAGTACGAAGAAGAGCCCTGTATATACAAGTGGGCAAATGGCTCAGTTATGGTATTTCTTGTATTGTACGTGAATGATATTCTTTTAATCAGGAATGACATCACTATACTATAGGAAATAAAAGTATGGCTGTTATCTCAGTTCTCCATGAAGGACTTGGAAAAAGCATCCTATATCATAGAAATGAAGATCTAAGAAATAGATGTAAGAGGATGCTTGGATTATCTTAGTCCACATACATAAAAACTACACTACAATAGTTCAACATGAAGAATTCTAAAAAAGTCTATCTATTAATAGGCCATGAAATTTCTCTCTCTAAGAAGGATTGTCCGACAACTCCTGAAGAGAGAGCGTATACGTAAAATCCCATATGCATCGATAGTGAAATCTATCATGTACGCCATGACATGTACGAGATCAGATATGGCATACTCACTAGGAGTAGTGAGTAGATACCAATCTGATCTAGGAAAGAACCATTAGAAGATTGTGAAAACCATCCTTAAGTATTTAAAAAATACTAGGAACCAATGGCTGATTTATGATGAGTCAGATTTGAAACTTATGAAGTTTACAGACTTCAACTTTTAATCTGACCATGATGATAGCAAAAGTATGTTGGGTTATGTATTTATCCTTAATAATGGAGCCATCTACCGAAAGAGTTTCAAGCAGCATACTATGGCTGTAGCACTCCACCCCTAAATCCGAATGACGGTGCCACATCTCACCTTTATCTAAATATTAAGAAGATTTCTAAACTATAACTAAGCTAATCTATAATATCGTTTAATCACCTGCTATCAAGTAATCTGATCAATTCTTTAAAATCATTGCACCAGCATTTCAAATTACTCCACATCTAACAACATCAAACAAAGTCATCTTAGGGTTTTATATATTAAACTGAGTTTAATATATATAACTTTATAATAGAGTACATCTAGTTGTTTACAGCCTTAAAGACAAAATATACATCACAAAACTTAACCCCAAATAAAACCCTCATAACTAATATATATATATAATCCTAAAATTTGCTGCTACAAAAATCCTCTTATCCTAATACTGAGCTAAGATACTCCCATCTACTAAAAAAAATAAAATGAGACTAACGTCCCAGTGAATGCATCCAACTATCTATGGAAAACTTGCTATAACTTTTATACTACCATGTATAGCATGTATCAACAAGCTTCTAAACAATTAAGCAAAATAAATATGAATCGCATAAAAAGTTCTTGTAAAGGACAAACCTTTATCTATCATTGATAATACCACAACAGCATGTTTCTGTAGAAGTTCTTATGAGCAATTACACTACAACCACATATGAGTAACCGTACGACAACCACATTCTCATATGAGCAATCCTACTGAAATACTCTCACATGAGCAGATAATATATCATAATATTCAACACACTCTCATATAAGTAGTCAAAATACCATAATACTCAACACACTCCCATCTGAGCAGCCTCCCTACAACACACTCTCATGTGAGCAAATGATACACCACAATATTTAACACACTCTCACATAAGCAGTCTCCCCACAACACACTCTCATATGAGTACTCAAAATGCCACAATACTCAACACACTCTCATATGTGTAGTCTCCCCATAGCACACTCTCATATGAGCAATCACAAGATATCACAAATGTCAATAAGCTTCGATGGCACATAAACTAAAAGTCATCCATACCAGATATTAAATTGTATAAGAGATCCCTACAATATCTTTAAACTTACCGATGCTATGCTATTCAAACCATGTATACATTAACCTGCTTATAAAATGCACAAGAGTGCCCAACACCCTTCCTATTTCAACATTTCACCAAACATATATATAAATAACAACATAAGCTATGAAGTATCAAAGACTATACTACTTTTTAATTCACCATTTTGCATAGCAAAGTGTATATCAAAACTATATCCATAATTACTTGCAGATGTAGTACACAAAGGGCTATTTAGAAACCAAGCCTTTCTCCATGCTTGTTTACAAATATGTAAGCTATGAAATACTGAAAAACTATCTTACTTTTTAGATACACATTTTTACATAGCAAAAATACTTTGAAAATACTATGGATAGATGGAAATCACTCACCTTAATTGGCAATTGAACTACCTTGCTTTCTGGCTCACCCTAAAGCACTCTTTGAATTCTCTTTTTCTTCCCTCAAGTGATTAGAATTCAATTGCATAGGTTCTTCTCAATTTCATTAACTTTCCCTCCTCAACTCAATTTTTCAATCACTTTCCTCTTTACTAACTAATTTATCTCAATTACTAACTGAAAACAAAACCCTCTCAGCACTCTTTTGTTTTTTGATCTCTTTGAAGAACTTAGAAAATCACCCAACAGCAAAGGAACTGGTAGCTTTTATTTTGGAATAAGAAATGAATTAGGAGAGATTTGCTAGGTGAAATCTCTCTAGAAAGCCAACACATCTCTTTCTCTCTTGTAATTATGTGGCACAACCCTTGAAAGCCACCTATTAAATTACTTTTTGAAAATTTATTTAAAAAACTAACTTTTAAAGCCTCACAACCAGCACCACTTTTCTATTTCTGCTGGTCGAGCTAGCTGGGCCCCAAATTGGATCAGGTCAAGTGTCACTCGGGTCAACTCGAACTCAAATTGGACTGGCTCTCTCAAGAAGATAAAATCTAATTTTTTTGTGGCCTAGGACTTGGATCGGCTCGATTTTGAATTAGGTCAGCTCGAACACCTGGGTTTCAAAAATTTTATTTTTGATCCCAAATGCTTGCTTAATACTCTTCTTATTTACATTTGAAATTAACAAGTTAATATCCTCATTTATTTTATTCTTCATTAACTTTAAAATATAAATATAAATAAGAAAATACTCCCTATTTGGAATCAATAAATGTGAGCTCAAAAGTGGTGCTCCCATATCTTGGAAACATGAGATGATAGCTCATGGAAAGATGGGAGCAAGTCGGAAGAGAAATCAGCATGGGTAGCAAAGTTCAGAAACTTAGCCTGCTCATCCTGAGACTGGGTCGGCTAAGTTAAAAACTGGATCAGCTCAGTCTAGGATTGGATCGGCTATATCTAAAAAAATATTTAGATAGAAAGCAGTATTTTTAGACTATTGACATGGTACACTGGATCAGCTTAATCTTAGACTGATTCGATCGAGTCGTAGATTAGCCAGCTCAGTTTTTGTAGGTATGTTTTGGGTATGTGGGTTATTTTAAATTTGAAAAGTTTTTCTATGAGCTTGGAGCTTAACCCTTTTGTAAAGTATATATACTAAAAATAGGTTAAGATTATATATGATGTTGAATTCATTGAAATAAAGCTCTTTTCTTTTAGAAATCTCTACTACTCTTCTTCTCTATTTTTTGAATCCATTGATCATGCTTCTACAATAATCTCTAAGAAGTTCTTCTTTGTTGCTTAGCTGATCACCAACGGCCATGCTAGTTCATGTGTGAAATTAATTTTCATAATAATTGATATCAGAGCGGTGTTGCATGGAAGAAAGGAAGACACCTAGGATTTCTACATCCAAAATTTGTTATACCAGATTTTATCCTAAAACTTCTTGTTTGCTTCATGGTTATCTCTAAATTGAGGTAGAGATTTGTTACACAAAAGAACAGTGATACAAAAGGTTGAAAAGAGGATCTAGAGCATTTAGATCTTCTTTGAAGGATAGTTTTGCTGGTGTGTGATTGTGAAAGGATATTAAGATTTTGTTCTTGACTTGCTTAAAGTCATGGGATCAAGTCAACTCAAGATGGATTTTAAGAAGTTCGATGGCAAAGAAAACTTTACCTTGTGATAGCAAAGGGTAAAGGACTTATTGGTTCAGCAGAGAATCTACAAGATCTTGATAAAAGAAATGTCAGAAAAGATCAGTGCTAAGAATTGAAAAGAGTTAGAGAAATTACTTTTAGCATAATTAGAATGTGCTTGGCCGATCAGGTGCTACCCGAGATTTGCACAGAGACCATGGCAAAAGAGCTTTGGATGAGACTGGAGAACACATACATGGGGAAGAACATAACAAATAAGCTATGATTGAAGAAATAGCTATATAGTCTGAGGATGCCCGAAGGTGGAGATCTTGTTACACATATCCGAAAGTTCAATCAGGTGTGTTCTGAGGTGATGAGTTTGGATGTGAAGATCCATGAGGAAGATCGGACATTGCTGCTACTTTGTTCTCTCCCAGACTCGTATGATGGTCTTATAATAACTTTAGTTTATGGAAAGAAGACCCTAAACTATGAAAAAGTTATTGGTATGCTCAGATCAAATGAGTAAAGAGCAAAAATCAAGATTCCAAATCTGAGATCTTGGCTGTGAATAAAAGATAGGAAAGATCAAAGTAGAAGATCAGAAAAAAATTCAAAGATAGATCAAAATCTCAAAATTAGAGGAGGATATTGAAATATTATAAATATCATCAGCCTGGCACCTGAGGAGAGATTATCTCCTTTTAAGATAAGAAAAAGGGAAGTCCAGCAAGAGTGATGATACAGCTTCGATGAGCAGTGGAGAAGATCTGCTAGTTGTATCAGATGGATCCACAGAGTATGATATTATGTGGATATTGGATTCAGCATACTCTCACCACTATAATTCTCATCGAGAGTGGTTTTTTATCTACCAAAAGATTGATGGAGCAAGTGTTAGTCTTAAAGATGATCACCCATATAAAGTAGCTGGAGTTAGCTCAATTTAGGTGAGGATGTATGATGGGATCATTCGTACATTATCAAATATTAGGCATGTACCGAAATTAAAAAAAAATTAATTTCTTTGGGCTACTTGGAGGAGCAGAATTATGCTTTTAATGGTCAGGCTGGGAGTAGATATCTAAAAATTTTTAAGAAAGCTTTGGTGGTGATGAGAAATAGAAGACTGAGCAATAATCTTTATAGAATGGAAGGCTCAATGGTAAATGATAGTGTAGAGGTGTTAGCAACGGCACAGGAGGAGCAGCTTTTATATTAGCTATGGCACTATCCGATGGACCATATGAGTGATCGAGAGCTCACAGAACTCAGCAGAAGAAGGATGATCCCAGCCCTAAAGAAGGAGGGCATAGATTTGTATAAGCCATGCATCTTTGGTAAACAGCATAGGGTCAAGTCTGCCAAAAGTATCAAGCATAGCAAAAGAGTGCTGGATTTAGTGCACTCAGATGTGTGGAGACTAGCTCCAGTATCAGTAGAGGTGGGGCAAAATATTTTATTGCTTTCATTGATAACTTCTCAAGGAAGGTGTGGATTTATCTGATCAAAAAAAGTTAGAGATATTTGCCTGGTTCAGAGCCTGAAGAGCTAAAATTGAGTCAGAAAGATAGGTAAAGTTTCTGAGGTCAGATAATAGAGGAAAGTATACAAGCCTGGAGTTTAGAAGGTACTATGAGAAAATGGTATCAAATGCCATTATACAGTGAAGATGACTCTCCAGTAGGATTGTGTCGCAGAAAGGATAAACCGGACACTGATCGAGAAGGCATGGAGTTTAAGGCTACAGACATCACTTCCAAAATTCTTTTGGGGTGATGCTTTAACTTTTTTTTATTTTCTTATCAATAGGTCCCCTCATTGCAAGCTGAATGGAGGCATTTCAGAAGAGGTATGGAGTGAAAAGAATGTGGAGCTTGGCCACTTGAAGGTCTTCGATTACACAGCCTATGCACATGTGGAGGCAATCGAGAGAAGTAAGTTGGATCTTAAATCTCAAAAGATGATATTTATAGGATATCCATAAGAAGTCAAGAAGTACTTGCTATGAAATTATGAAGCACAGAAGGTAGTGATCAGTAGGGACATCATTTTTTATGAAAAGAGCATCTTATAGAGACCTGGGAGTATATGAGCAATTAGGAAAACAAAGATGAATAGTAGTGGCCAATCAGAGAATGATGGCTAGTCAGAGAATAATGGCCAGTCAAAGAATGTTGAGATAGAGCTAGGCAGAAAAGTTGTCTCAGACTGAAAATTAGTATAGAGGGCCAGCAGTTCAGATGGTTGTGTAGGATTAGTCATAGATTTTAGATAGAGATGTGCCAGTGGGAGTGGCTTTGCACAAGTCCCAACGTACTATTAGAAGGCCAGTCAGATATGGCATTGATGAGATGATCTTCTATGCACTCATCACTGCTAATGGAGATCCAGAGAATTATGCAGAGGCCGTGAAGAGTGAGGAACATGATTCATGGATGCAAGCCATAATGGAGGAGATGGAATCGCTGAAGAAAAATTAGACATGACAGCTGGTGGATCTTCCAAAAGGTGCTTGACCTATTGGCTCAAAGTGGGTATTCACAAAGAAGGAAGCACCTTTAGAACAAGATGGAGTCAGATTCAAGGCAAGGCTGGTAACATAGGGATACTCATAAAGGGAAGGGATAGATTACACAAAAGTTTTCTCTCCTGTGGTGCATCATACATCTATTTGGATTTTGCTATCACTAGTGGCACGATACAACATAGAGTTGGAACAAATGGATGTGAAGATGGCCTTCCTTCATAACACATTGGAGGAAAGAATCTATATGAACCAGCCAGATGGTTTCATGAAGATTGGACCAGAGAAAAAGGTGTGTTTACTGAAGAGGTCACTATATGGCCTGAAACAATCCTCTTGTCAGTAATATCATAGATTTGATAGTTTATTTTGAGTCTGGGATTTGTCAGATGTGAACATGATAATTGTGTCTACGTTAAGGATGTAGATGAGAAGGATGTCCTATACTTGCTATTATATGTTGATGATATGCTCATAACCAACAGGAGTATGAAGCCTGTGAAAAGACATTATCAGCTAAATTTGAGATGAAAGACCTGGATCCAGCACTGAAAATCCTTGAAATGAAGATTTGCAGAGATAGGTGCAAAGGAGTGCTCCATTTATCATAAGAAGGATATATCTAGAAAGTTTTGGAAAGGTTTGGGATGGAGAAGGCCAAATCTGTAGAGATACCATTGCCAAGCCATATGTCTCTCTCCAAGTATCAAAGCCTCGAGTCAGAAAAAGAGAGAGAGTACATGGATGGAGTTCCTTATGCGAATGCTGTAGGCAGTATGATGTATACTATGGTATGCTGTAGACCAAATATAGCATATATAGTGAGCATGGTTAGTAGATATATGGCTAACCCTAGAAAGAAACACTAGAAAACATTGAAGTGGATATTAAGTTATCTATAGGGAACAAGGAATTATAATTTGATGGTGGTGGGCGGCCGACAGGATTTGAAGATAGAGGTTCGGGTCCTCTGGAAGGATTTATATATGCGAATTATGTAGATGATCTTGATACAAGGAGGTCTACTACTAGATATCTCTTCTGCATGTATGGTGGATTGGTGTCTTGGAGATCAATCCTTCAACTAATCATGATCTTGTCTACCACAAAGGTCGAGTACATTGGCATTACTAAGGCTACAAAGAAATCATTTTGGCTTAGGAGGCTGATTGTTGAGATGGGGATAGAGCAGAGCAAGGTTAAACTGTACAGTGACAGTCAGAGTGCTCTGCTGCTTGCATAGAACCTAATATATCATGGACGCACAAAGCATATAGACGTGAGGTACCATAGGATCAGAGAGCTAGTGGAGGAAGGTGAAGTGGAACTAATGAAAATTCATACAAAGAAGAATCAATCTGATGCACTCACGAAGGTACTCCCTAGAGATAGTTTTCAGATGTATATGGCACGGATGAGTTTGCAATGAAGAGATGAGTTCACAAGGACTTAGAAGCACCAAGGTGGAGAATGTGAGCTCAGAAGTAGCACTCCCAAGTTCTGAGAGCATGAGATGATAGGTCATGGGAAGACGGAAGCAAGCTGGAAGAGAAATTAGTCTGGGTAGCAAAGTTCAGAAACTTAACTGGCTCATCCTGAGATTGGGTCGGCTAAGTTTGGAGCTAGGTCGCCTCAGTCCAAAACTGCATCGGCTATATCTCAGAGAAAAATCTAGATAGAAAGCAGTATTTTTGATCTATTGGCATAGTATACAACTGGATTGGCTCAGTCTGTATACAATTAGATCGGTTCAGTCTGAGACTGAGCCGACCTAGTCGTAGGTTAGCCGGCTTAGTTTCCGCGGGTATGTTTTGTGTACGTGGATTATTTTGGATTTGGAGAGTTTTTCTATGAGCTTGAGGCTTGACCCTTTTGTAAATATATATACTGAAAATAGGTCAAGATTGTATATGATGCTAAATTCATTGAAATAAAGCTATTTTCTCCAAGAAATCTCAACTACTCTTCTTCTCTATTCCTTGAATCCATTGATCGTGCTTCCACAGTAATCTCTAAGGAGTTCTTCTTTATTGCTTGGCTGATCACCAGGGGTCATGCTGGTCGGTGTGTAGGATTAATTTTCATAACAATAAAAATATCAAAAAAATTAAAATTCTTAAGAATAAGATATCAAAACTTGGATTTTAGTTCAAATTTTTCTAAATTCGAAACTTTTAAAACTTTCTTTCCTCAGAACGAATAGGTTAAAGAATTTCAAAATTTATTAAAAATTATTTTATGACTCACCAATGCTTAAAGATTAATTATCATTAATTTTTATTTTAAAAAAATTCATATTTTATATAGCTCTCCATATAGGTACTAGTTTCCAAATTTTGAAAATTTTCAAGACTTGCAATGGCAGATGGTCACAATTTGCACTGAAATGGCTTCAACAACCTTTAGCAAGGTAACCTTAACTCAAAGTAGTTTATAATTGAGATTAAGTGGCTCAAATATACCATAAATAAATTTTCATGCCACACATACTTGAACACAAATCTTTTAATTCACTATTTTGCTGGTTCGAGATGTTATATTCCTCTCCTTTTAAAAATAAATTTCATCCTCAAAATTTGCATGCAACAAAATTAGAACACTAAAAATTATACAACTCTTATTTTATTCTTGAATGATTGACAAACATAATCATTCATTCGACTATAGATATAATACCTGATTTCAATCTTTTGTCATCCTTCTTACTTTAACCTTTGGTTCTGCTGAATATGCTAGCATCCTCTTTACTGGTACTAGTTCTCATTTTAATTGCTGATGGGAGATTTCTAGCTAGGGCTTTATTAGGATAATTTATTCTTTAGTGACCCATCGTCCACATTGATAACATTCTCCAACCCTTCTTGATATCCCACTTCCTACAAACTATAACACCAACTTTGGTTCAGTCCGTCCCTTCTCTAGACTAATAGAAGTAAAAGAACCCATACCCGATTCTACTAATGCCCTAAAAGGATAACTAGACTATTTAAAAACATTTGTTTACTTCAATAGCTGACTTTCTTTTATACCTAAGGAAAAATCATGTCCACTTCTTTTATCTCTCTCTTGTCTACGATCATAAAATTCTTTTTCCACTTTCTCAGCTCCACTAGCTCCCATAATTAGCTCTGCAAAGCTACTATAGTTATATATCTTTGTTTTTGCTTTGGTTTCTAAACATAATCCATCTTAAAACAACCAACACTTTTTCTTTTCATCCACTACAAATACTAGAGCAAAGTGTGACAACTAACAAATTTGGCTTCATACTCGGCTACTGACATTCTCTCCTGAATCAAACTAAGAACTTCTCTTCTTTTCTGATCCCGATACACTACTAAGTAATATTATTGATAAAATTCCTTTCTGAAATAATATAACTTGGTGGTTGCCTATTAACGTAGGATTCCCACAAATGTCTAGCTCGACCTTCTAAAAGAAAAGTAGCAATGCTCACCTTTTACTCATCAATATAAATATCTTTTCCATTCTTTGGATCCAGTTTTTTATCCCCATTGGGTCAGTAGTACCCAAAAATTCTACTGCTCCCAACTTTCTAACTCTCTTAAAATTTCATTCCATATCAACTCCTTGAGATGAAGACTAGGGGTACAATTCATTGCAACAGTAACAGCTTGGATAATTATACCCACCAATTTCTGAAATTTTAGAATAGGTGCCTGATCCTGAGATGGGGATACTAATGGTAATTCTTGAACATAATCATGCCTTTATGAAGCTCCTGCTTCAATTCTTGGGGCAAAAGATGAAACTACAGATGGTACTTCATGAGATTGACCATTCATATCAATTCTTCTTAGTCTACCCCAACCTCTGCCTCTACCCTACCTGGGGGTAACTGCCTTCCACCAAATCTTGATCCCAACTGCTCCATCTTCCTACAAGATGAAATTAATATAACTAAATTTATCAACCTCTAAGATAACTTCATTGATAAGTAAATCTCAAAAGAAAACACCCTAAAATGCAACATAAAATAAATGCTACTAAAAGGAATCTTTAAAAGACATTGAGTCAATTCATCACTCAATCGAATCATCTCCAAACCACTTACCCCACTTTATATTGCCTATTAAACAATCTAGATAATTTGATTATGATATACATAAATCGATCCTTACTAATCATAATTCTTTGCTCAAATCCATTAATCATAAACTATTTCTGATATCCACTGATTATAAATCTTTGACTCATCTGTACTCATAATATAAACCATTGCTCTGATACCAAACATTTAACACCCCACCCCTAAATCTGGGTAACGGTGCTATACCCCATCCTTATCTAAAGATTGAGGAGATTTCTAAACTGTAACTAAGCTGAACTATAATATCATTTAATCACTTGCTATCAAGTAATCTAATCAATTCTTTAAAATCATTGCACCAACATTTCAAATTACTCCACATCTAACAATATCAAACAAAGTCATCTCAAGGTTTTATATACCGAACCGAGTTTAATACACATAACTTTACAATAGAGTACATCCAATTGTTTATAGCTTTAAAGATAAAATATACATCTCAAAACTTAACCACAAGTAAAACCCTCATAACTAATATATATATATATAATCCCAAAATTTGTTGCTACAAAAGTTCTCTTATACTGATACTAAGCTAAGATACTCTCATCTGCTAAGAAAAGAAAAACAAAAAACAACATAACGAGACTAACATCCCAGTGAGTGCATCCAACTATCTATGAGAAACTTACTATAATTTTTATAGTATCATATATAGCATGTATCAACAAGCTTCTAAATAATTGAGTAAAATAAATATGAATCACATAAAAAGTTCTTGTAAAGCACAAACCTTTATCTATCACTAATAATACCGCAACAACATGTTTACATAGGAGTTCTTATGAGTAATTACACCACAACCATATATGAGTAACCATACCAACACACTCTCACATGAGCAGTTCCACCAACACACTCTCACATGAGCAGATGATACATCATAATATTCAACACACTCTCATATAAGTAGCCTTCCTATAGCACACTCTCATATGAGTAGTCAAAATACCACAATACTCAACACACTCTCATATGAGCAGCCTCCCCACAGTACACTCTCATATGAGCAGATGATATATCATAATATTCAACATACTCTCACATGAGCAGCCTCACTACAGCACACTCTTATATGAGTAGTCAAAATATCATAATACTTAATACACTCTCATATGAGCAGTCTCCTCACAGCACACTCATATGAGCAGTCACAAGATATTACAAATGTCAATAAGCTTTAATGGCACATAAACCAATAGTCATCCATACCACATATTAAACCATATAAGAGATCCCTACAATACCTTTAAACTTACCAATGCTATGCTATTCAAACCATATATACATTTACCTACTTATAAAATGCACAAAAGCTGCCCAACACCCTTCTTGTTTCAATATTTTACTGAACATATATATATATATAGATAGATAACAACATAAGCTGTGAAATATCAAAGACTATCCTGCTTTTCAGTTGACCATTTTGCATAGCAAAGTGTATAACAAAACTATATGCACAATTACTTGCAGATGCAGTACACAAAGGGTTATTTAGAAACCAAATCTTTCTCCATGCTTATTTACAAATATGTAAGCTATGAAATACAAAAAAACTACTTACTATTCAGATACACCTTTTTACACAGCAAAAATACTTTGAAAACACATGGATAGATGGAAATCACTCACCTTAATTGGCAATTAAACTACCTTGCTTTCTGGCTCATCATAAAGCACTCTTTGAATTCTCTTTTTCTTCCCTTAAGTGATTAGAATTCAATTGCATAGGTTCTTCTTCTCAATTTCAGCAACTTTTCCTTCTCCACTTAATTTCTCAATCACTTTCCTCTTTACTAACTAATTCCTCTCGATTACTAATTGAAAACAAAATTCTCTCAACTCTCTTCCCTTTTCTGATCTCTTTGAAGAACTTAGAAAACCACCCAATAGCAAAGGAATTGGTGGCTTTTATTTTGGAACAAGAAATGAATTAGGAGAGATTTGCTAGATGTCACCCCTCTATAAAGCCAACACACCTCTCTCTCTCTCTCTTCTAATTATGTGGCACAACCCAAGGAAGCCACCTATTAAATTATTTCTTAGAAATCCATTTAAAAAACTAACTTTTAAAGCCTCACAACCAGCACCACTTTTCTGTTCCTACTGGCCAAGTTAGCTCGGTCCCAAATGAGGTCGGCTCGAACTCAAATTGAGCTGGCTCTCTCAGGAAGATAGAAACTAGTTTTTCTGTAGCATGAGACTCAGGTCGGCTTGATTTCAAATAGGGTCAACTCAAACCCCTAGGTTTCAAAAATTTTATTTTTGATCCCAAATGCTTGCTTAATACTCTTCTTATTTACATTTGGAATCAATAAGTTAATATCCTCATTTATTTTACCCTCCATTAACTTTAAAATATAAACATAAATAAGAAAATACCTCCTATTTAGAATCAATAAAAATATCAAAAAAATTAAAATTCTTAAAAATAAGATATCAAAACTTGGGTTCTAGTTTAAATTTTTCAAATCTAAAATTTTTAAAACTTTCTTTTCTCAAAATGAATAGGTTAAAGGTGAAGAAAAATCTAATTTTTCACCATAGGATCGTCCAGATCTGATCTGATCTGAAAAATTTTTTTTTACAAAAATTTTTATAATCGATCAAATCTAAGAGTTCTTAGATCTGATCATGATTATCTAATATTAAAAAAATTAAAATAAAATAAAATTAAATTAAATTTTAAGTACCTGATTGGGTAATCTAATTATCCTATGATGATCTTGATCATTTCTGAGGTTCTAGAAGGAGCCACACACGCGCCTGACCTCTACTAGTATCCACTCAAATAGAATCTGAATGTCTTCTCCTCGCGAATCTCTCTTCCAAAGATCAAATCTAAATCTAATCTGTAGATCCTTCAAAACTATTTCTGAATGCAGTCCATCCATCTCACGAACATCGTCGCATAGATCCTGAATATTATGCCAAAAATCTTGGACCTTCTTCTCAGATTTGTGCCTAACTTTTTAGATGTTTAGAAGAGAGGGATAAAGAGGATAGAGGGGGTGTGGGATATGAGAGGGACAGCTCCTTTGGGCATGGAAAGTAAATGCTATGCGATAGCAATATGGCGTGAGAAGGGGTTTTAAACCTTATGCACCATCTAAAGTCCCTCTTTGACCAAATAACTTATTTAATCATTGGGACTTTAGAACTTATTCTCCACATGAAAACCCAGATCTCATCTAGTTTTAACACCAAAAATCAATCTAAAAGGTGGCAACATGAGTAGATAAGGAAGAGTCCATTGCGTTTAGGACTCTTCCCTTGAGAGTTGATCCAAATAAAACTCTATCAAAATCTAGCCAAAACTCCATCATAAATCATGAAATTTGGCACACCCATAGCATGACTCGAGCCCTATCATATATCCAAAAATCAAATCAAAATGATTTCAAGAGAATTTTCTAGAAGCATTTGATCAGATAATCCTCAATTCTCTCAAATAGGTCAACTTTTGATCCTAGTCCAATTGCACTAGAAATGGATTTAATTTCTACAATTAATCTGAACTTTGGCTCAGTAGGAAAATTTTAAGTAAAAAATAAATCAAACAATGTAATAAGATCCTAAATTTTTCCAAAACCCAGATCGCGATTTTCTATCATCGACATCATCGAAACTCCTTTCGATGGATCAGAACTCTTCTGATTCGAACAGCTAGAATGATCGATCATCTAAATCATTCTAATTGCTCCCAAAATCCACCAGTGACACCTAGCAGTATATGGTGGCAACCCATCAGAGCTGAATGCGAACCTCTTGGTGCAGCTACCTGTGTGATTAAGTTCTTCTATCTTGAGCCCCGATCAGATTAGGGTTAAGGTGAACTCGTCAAACCCTAGTCTCTGTCATATGATGTAATCATTCGATTCGAGTCCAATGTGAAAATCTAAATAGAAACTCTTTCTATTATTTCACTCTGCCATGGCCATGGGCTTCTGGACTTGATTCTCATGATCATCATAGGGCTACTCCTCTACCACCGAGGTAGATAGATTCCCATCTTGATGCAATCCAGTTCCTACAATGAACATGCTATAGCCAACATACACCTCAGGGTTCCATATGGCTAGGAGACCGAGTAATGGTGTAGTCAAACTATAACACCCTCAAGGTGAACTGCCGATGCATCTCAGGTCAAAGAACCAGACACACTACTGCAGCATCGAGTCAGTCATTGACGAGAAGGTAGACTCCCTAATGACTACTCGAGGTGGTCACGCTCAGTGCCCTCGTTCTCTAACGAGTACCTGTACTCTCGCTCCGGTGTCTCCACACCGTAGACTCAAGACTCATCTACTAAAGAGAAGCGATCGTACACCAACCTTCCGGATCAATCACCATCCTCGTGATGATCCTATGGTCGGGAGCTGTTTATGAGTTAATAATGATTATTCATGTCTTAAATTTTCAACTCTTGAAAATATGAATTATCATTACCATTAACTCAAAGGATGTATCACAGACACTAAATACACATGTGTGATAGAAAATAACCCATTTTATTAATTATAGTCAAAATTATAATTTTGCCCCTAGAAGTGTATTACAAGTGTCAGCCAATTCTGGCTTCTAGGGCACATATATCTAACAAATCTCCCACTTGTCCTAAAGCCAATTGGCTACAAGTCTAAGTCCCATCTTCTCAAGGTGGGCTTCGATCTTCTGCTGGTTTGTAAGTGGGTCTGGGAGTTGACTCTCTTGACCTAATCGCTATCGCCGCTCAATGTGCGTGAGACCTCGGCTCCTTAGCAAGGGCTATGGCGCCATTGTTGTCGCAGTAAAGAGGAATGGCATCTGATGGCATTACTCCAATTTCTGCAGCAAACTTCTTGTACCAGAATGCTTCCTTTGCAGCCTCTGATGCAGCTATATATTCTGCTTCCATGGTGGAATCTGCTATCACAGTTTGCTTGGAACTCTTCCAGCTGACAGCTCCACCATTGCACACAAACAGACTTCCAGATGTCGACTTTCGATCATCTATATCGGACATGAAGTCCGAGTCTGTGTATCCCTGGACTTGGAGTTCTCCATTACCAAAGACCAACATCATATCCTTAGTTCTTCTCAAGTACTTAAGGATACATTTCACAGAAGTCCAGTGTTCTTCACCTGGATTTGACTGATATCTGCTTGTGACACTCACAGCATGGGCTATATCAGGTCGTGTACATAGCATGGCATACATGAGGCTCCCTATTGCAGAAGCATAAGGGATCTTGCTCATGCGTTCTATTTCCTCAGGTGTGCTGGGGCACATCTTCTTGGAAAGATGAATACCATGTCTGAAGGGTATTAATCCCCTCTTAGAGTTTTCCATACTAAACCTCTTTAGTACTTCCTCTATGTACATCTTCTGTGAAAGTCCTAGCATCCTATTCGGTCTATCCCTATAGACCTTAATTCCTAGAATAAAGGATGCTTCACCTAGGTCTTTCATGGAGAATTCCTTAGACAACCACATCTTGACTGATGTCAACATGGGAATATCATTCCCAATAAGGAGGATGTCATCCACGTACAATACGAGGAAGACAACAGCGCTCCCACTGACCCTTTTGAAAACACATGGTTCCTCTTCATTTTTGATGAAACCAAACTTTTTGATCACATCATTGAAACGAGTGTTCCAGCTCCGAGATGCTTGCTTAAGTCCATATATGGACCTTTGCAGCTTGCAAACCTTGTGATCAGTATCACTGGATGTGAAACCTAGCGGCTGTTCCATATAGATATCTTCCTCAAGATATCCATTTAGGAATGCCGTTTTCACGTCCATTTGCCATATTTCATAATCGAAATAGGCTGCAACAGCAAGCAATGTGCGGATGGATTTTAGCATAGCCTACTGGGGAAAAGGTATCCTGATAGTCAATGCCTTCACGTTGACTATAACCTTTTGCCACTAGTCTAGCCTTGAATGTCTCCACATTCCCATCTGCACCAATCTTTCTCTTGAAGATCCATTTACACCCAATAGGTACTATACCTTCTGGTGGATCTACCAAGGTCCAGACTTGGTTTGAGTGCATCGAGTCGATCTCTGACTTCATTGCTCTAACCATTTCGAGTAATACTGATATCGTCTTATAGTTTTAGACATCACATGACCCCATTAATGAGGAATATTTTTTCTCATCTCTAAATATACCTGAAAGTGTAAATTACTATAAAGATTATTATTAAATTAATCTATTTTTTTAGAAATTGTACTTTTTAATCTTATATAGAAAAAAAGGCCACCAATGGGAAGATCTTATTTTTCTAATTCAGATAAAATAAATTTCAAACAAAATAAACTTCAAACGAGCCCAGAATTGAATTTTAAAAAAAAAAAGAAAAACCAGTTCAGTTCAAATCGATTCAGAAAATTGGCTCAATGGTTCGGTCCGGTTCGACTGCAATAGCAGACCAACCCACCAACGCAGCGCTGACGTCAAGATGACGTCAGCATTTTTCGTGGTGCACGATGGACCAACAGGAGGGCATTTCGAGAATTTCACAGCAAAAAGCGTGCTCCGATTGGCTGAAGAATGCGGCGGTCCATGCAACACCAGACTCATGCATGGTTTGCAGAGGGCAATTTGAGAATTTTGTCTAATCCAACGGGCGCCTTTCACTAAAACTTGATCGAACGGTCGAAATGAAGGTGCTGATGAACGGCATTCGTAGCTCTCGATCGAGATCCAACTGCTGAGATTCATCCTGATGTTAAACTAAAGATCAAAAGCCTTCTTTCGACATAATCGAACGGCCCAAATTCAATCCAATGGTTGATCCAACAGCTGGCATGAAATCCGACTTGATCTAGGTTATTTTAAGGAGTTTTTAAATAGTTTTTGGACCATTTGATCAACATCTAACGATTAAAATTACCCAGATCCTAATTTGAGTTATTTTGGGAGTCTTAAACCTAATTTCTAAAAGAATTTAGGGAAGAATCAATTTTTTTAGCCTATAAAAACATGCTATTTCCATAGAAAAAAAAAAGAGAAAAAGGAAAGAAAAAAAAAGAGAAGTCGTAGAGCCAGAGAAGAAAAAAAGAGAAAAGTAGTCAGAGAAATAAAAATAAAAATAAAAAAAAAAAAGAGAGGAGAGAGGTAGAAAGAGAAGAGAGTCAGAAGAGAAAAGAAAAAAGTTTTTCTTCGACAATCAAGACATCGATCAAGGAGCTTCTTCTTCTTCTTTACCAAGTTCTCTACACCAAGAGCAACGAATAATCAATTTCAGTAATCAAACAGTCTAATTTTTCTATACTTTTTATTTTATTTGCTATTTTTGAATTTGTTATCATGAACTAAATTTTCTTTTACTAAGGCTAAGGTGTAGCCACTCTTTTGATGCAATATTCAGTATGATTTATTTTTAAATTTTATTCATGAGAAGTGTTGGGGATAAATCCCGCTCCTGCCGAAGCCCGGCCCGACGCTCAGCCCAATGTAATCAGTAGCTGCTGAAGAGCTTCAGCGCCAGGCGCCAGGCCGAGCCCCTAAGACGGCCGAACTGCTTAGAGGCCGAACCCCCCTGCACCAAGGTCTCGGCCGAACTGCTTAGAGGCCGAACTCCCCTGCACCAAGGTCTCGGCCGAACTGCTTAGAGGGCGAACTCCCACCGCCAGCCGAACTTCCTAGCGGCCGAGCTCCTTGGACTTCAAGCGGCTGGACTTCTTCAGGAGACGGACTCCTCCCAGACGCCCGTTCGGCCATCTGAGCTCCCCCCAGGCGAGTCCACTCCTTGACCCCACGGCCGAACTCCTTCGGACCGACCCCAGGCGAGTCCATGCAGCCGAACTCCTTCGGACCGAACCCAGGCGAGTCCATGCGGCCGAACTCCTTCGGACCGACCCCAGGCGAGCCCGTGCAGCCGGACTCCTTCGGATCCCACGGCCGAACTCCTTCGGATCCCACGGCCGAACTCCTTCGGACTTCCCACGGCCGAACTCCTTCGGACCGAACCGACTAAGCAACCGAAGCCCTTCAATTGGCCAGCCGAGCTTCTTCGGGCCTCTCAGCGGCCGAACTCTACAGATGGCCGACCCTTCAGCCAGACGAACTCCCCCAGCTTCCCCTTCGGCCGAACTCCGTTTGCAAGTCCGAACTCCGTTGGATGAACCGTCGCCTGCAGCAAGACCGGACGGCGCCTTCCTTTCCGTACCGGACTCCATGTGGCCGACTGCTCGCCGGTATGGCTCCCACGACCTACCGGACGACGCCTTCCTTTCCGTACCGGACTCCATGTGGCCCGACTGCTCGCCGGTATGGCTCCCACGGTCTACCGGACGACGCCTTCTTCTCCGTACCAAACTCCATGCTGCTTGACGACTCTCTGCCAGACGGCACAGCCGTCACCATCAACTAAGCTCCGCTATAAAAGGACCCCTCCCGACATACTAAGGCTAAGCTCTCTGAACTCTCGGCTCTCTAAGCTCTCCTCCACATCTCTAAGCTCCGGAACTCATTCCGAGCACTCCATTACTGTTGGTCGGAAACTAACTTGACCGTCGGAGGGTCCTGCCGGAGCCACCACCCCACCGGTTCCGGACGGGACTTCGTTTTGCAGGTCCCCCCCGGACGGCTTCCAGCGGCCTCGATTGCGGCGACCTCCGGCGGCGACGGATTTCTGCACCAACAGATTGGCGCCGTCTGTGGGAACTTCGGATTGAACCTTCGAGGTTCCCTTGTTCTTAAAGGAGCGCTCGGCGACCATTTTCCCTCCCCTGTTCCGGATCTCTCTTCCTCCCTCTTCGGTATTCCTTTTCTGGAAAGAGGAAATGCCCCCCAGAAGGAACCTCGACCCGGAGGTCGGCAGCCTCCGCGGCCCGATCCCCGTGCGGGTCCGTCCGCTCCCTGCTCCGGCCCTCGGCGACGCGGGCCCGCTCCGTACTCGCGGTAGATGCGGAGCGATTCGACCTGCTCGCCCAGCAGGTCCGCGGATCTTACAGAGGCGGTGCAGGCAGTGCAAGCCACGCATTCGCGAGGTCCCAGCGCCCACCCGACCGGCGCGGGGTTCCCCGGAGCCCGGGAATCCAGTCCAAGGAGCGACCGATGCCTGGGCTAGCCCGACCTCCGATACCTCGGGAGAGAAGGCGGCAGGCCGGCAAAGAGCCCCTGCTCGGACCGCGGCTCAACTCAAGGGAGAAGCCTTCGCACCCCTCTCACGCGAGAAGACCTTGGGGATTAAGGACCGCGAAGATTTCCTGGGACCAAAGGCTCATGGAAGATGGGACCGGCGCATTAGAAGAACTTCGTCATACTCCTTCCTCCCGTGGTGATGACGATATTTGCACTGATCCTCCCTTCTCACAGAAAATTATGCAAGGAACCAGGTTACCACCGAACTTCAAGCTCCCGCAATTTTGAAAGCTACGATGGGACCACTGACCCGGTTCGACCATTTGGAGGCCTTCCAGGACGACGATGTTACTTCCATGGCGCGCCTGATGCCATTTTGTGTCGGGCCTTTCCCCTCTACCCTCAAAGGGAGCGGCCAGGAATTGGTACTCGGCGCTTGAAGCCGGGCAACACGATCCTGTCGTTTCGACCAAATGAGTCAGTCAATTCGCGGCCCACTTCATCAGCAGCCAAACGGCCGCGCCAGAGGCTCGGATTCCCTGTTGAGCCATCAAGGCAAAAAGCAAGGGGGAACCCATCCGGGCTTACGTCACCCGGTTCAACACGCCGCGGCATTGGAAGTCCGGGAACCTGGACCAATCAGTTGCTATGGCCGCCCTTCAAGGGCGGCCTTCAGAAAGAACGACCTTGCTGTTTTCCCTGGAGAAGAAAGGTATCCCAGGGACTTCGCTGACATGCTAGCTCGGGCCGAAAGCTATGCCCGGGCAGAAGAGGCTTTCGAGGCCAAGGATGGTGAAGCTCGCGACAAGCGACGAGTAGGCAGAGCGGGAAGGCCTGCCGAGGAAAGAAAGCGCACCGAAGCCTGGCCGCATTCCCGAACTCCCCCTGGTCGCGGGCGTGCCCGGACTCCACCTCAGGCTCGGGGGCGGGAAGCCACCGACGGAAAGGCGCGCCGAAGTCCTCCTCGGCACCGAAGTCCCACCCGACGCCGAGGTTCCCCCCGGCGCCGAGGTTCTCCCTCGCGACGAGGTCCCTCCCCGCGCCAAGGTTCTCCCCTCCGACGGCGTTTTCACAGCTACGCCCCCCTCAACGCCCCGAAGGCTCAAGTGCTGCTGGAGATCAAGGGACGACTTCCGGAGCCGGAGAGGATGCGTTCCCATCCCAGAAAACGCAACCCCAACAAGTTCTGCCTTTACCACCGTGACCACGGTCACGATACCGAGGAGTGCATCCAGCTCCAGGACGAAATCGAGGAGCTGGTCCGGCGGGGCAGGCTTGGCCGATTCCTGCGAAGACGATCTAAAGAGCAGGAAGATCGGCCGAGAATGTTGCCACCGATTGGAGAAGATCGGCAGGAGGACCGGCCGTCTCTTGGCGTCATTAACACCATCTCGGGAGGACCGCAGCAGGGAAAGACCGACGAACCCGAGGGATCGGCAAAGAGGCAGAGGACCTCGGAGCCCGTGACCTTCACCGAGGCAGACGCCCAGGGGATCAGATTTCCGCACAACGACGCGGTTGTAATCTCTTTAAACGTCGCTGATTATGATGTACGCCGCGTCTTGGT
>QRFJ01000117.1:662964-805622 GCA_006176705.1 Cocos nucifera
CGCTGATCTGCCGGTTCGGTCTGCCCCGAGCTCTCATAACCGATAATGGGCGACAGTTCGCTGGAGCCCGGTTTGCCGAGTTCTGCGAAGGACTAAACGTCTCCCACCACTTCACATCGGTGGCTCATCCGCAAGCCAATGGGGAAGCCGAAGTGACCAATCGGACCCTGCTGCAAGGCCTCAAGACGAGGCTCGACAGGGCAAAAGGGGCCTGGGTAGACGAACTCTACCACGTTCTCTGGGCATACCGAACAACGCAGAGGGTACCGACCGGCGAGACACCCTTCGCCTTGGCCTTCGGCACCGAGGCAGTCATCCCGATCGAGCTCAAACTCCCGTCTGCTCGAATCGTGGGCTTCAACGAGCAACTCAACTCCCAGGACCTCAGAACCAACCTCGACCTGCTGGAAGAAAAGGAGGGAGGCAGCCCGCATCCGAATGGCCGCCTACCAAGCGGAAGGTGGCTCGGTATTACAATTCCAGAGTCAAAAGCAAGGCGTTCAGAGTTGGGGACTTAGTGCTCCGACGAGCAGCCGTCTCCCAGCCCCAGAATCAAGGGAAGCTCGTCCCAAATTGGGAAGGTCCGTACGAAGTGGTAGAGGTCATCCGACCTGGTACCTATCGCCTAAAGGAGCTCGGAGGACTAGCGCTTCCCCGACCTTGGAACTCAGAAAACCTGAGAATGTACTACCAGTAGTTTCCCTCAATAAAACCTTGTTGCTCGACACTATCGTTTCAGGGTCACTGGGAAAAAAGCGAGCGGAAATGCCCCCACAGCCGGCTAGGAACAGGAGGAGAACCTCGTCCTAGCACGAGCAAAGTCAAAGGCCCCGTTCGCAAAGGACGGGATGGGGGGAGAAGCGAGGACGACGGTCCTCATGTGCCCCCACAGCCGGCTAGGAACAGGAGGAGAACCTCGTCCTAGCGTGAGCAAAGTCGAAGGCCCCGTCCACAAAGGACGGGATGGGGGGAGAAGCGAGGACGACGGTCCTCATGTGCCCCCACAGCCGGCTAGGAACAGGAGGAGAACCTCGTCCTAGCGTGAGCAAAGTCGAAGGCCCCGTCCACAAAGGACGGGATGGGGGGAGAAGCGAGGACGACGGTCCTCATGTGCCCCCACAGCCGGCTAGGAACAGGAGGAGAACCTCGTCCTAGCGTGAGCAAAGTCGAAGGCCCCGTCCACAAAGGACGGGATGGGGGGAGAAGCGAGGACGACGGTCCTCATGTGCCCCCACAGCCGGCTAGGAACAGGAGGAGAACCTCGTCCTAGCGTGAGCAAAGTCGAAGGCCCCGTCCACCGAAGGACGGGATGGGGGGAGAAGCTCGGACGACGGTCCGGATGTGCCCCCACAGCCCGTTAGGAACAAGAGGAGAACCTCGTCCTAACGTGAGCAAGGTCCAAGGCCGAGCCCCAGAGTCTACGGCAAGCTTCACTGCAGAAGACGAGGTCTCCTTCGGACCTCAGCTTCAACTTCGGTGTCAGCATCAGCGGGAGACGGGATCTCCCCCAAGCGATCATAACCTTGACTGCAAAAGAGGAGGTCTCCCCCGAATCGACTTCGGTTGATGAAGGCAATGTCAACTCCGACCCTGACCACGGGGGGCGACATTGACTCCGGCCTCAACGTCGGACTTCACCAATTTTGGCTGGAAATGAGTCCCACTTCAACTCCAAACATCGACTGGGGATGAAACCCCCCCGAGCTTCAGCTGCAACCAATGCGGAGCCTGGAAGAAGACTTCGGCAGTCGCCTGTTTTGGTACTCCCTTCCTTCAATTTTTGAACTCGGGAGTGGGGGGGCTACTGTTGGGGATAAATCCCGCTCCTGCCGAAGCCCGGCCCGACGCTCAGCCCAATGTAACCAGTAGCCTGCTGAAGAGCTTCAGCGCCAGGCGCCAGGCCGAGCCCCTAAGACGGCCGAACTGCCTTAGAGGCCGAACTCCCCTGCACCAAGGTCTCGGCCGAACTTAGAGGCCGAACTCCCCTGCACCAAGGTCTCGGCCGAACTGCTTAGAGGGCGAACTCCCACCGCCAGCCGAACTTCCTGACGGCCGAGCTCCTTGGACTCCAAGCGGCTGGACTTCTTCAGGAGACGGACTCCTCCCAGACGCCCGTTCGGCCATCCGAGCTCCTCCCAGGGAGTCCCTTGCAGCCGAACTCCTTCGGACCGACCCCAGGCGAGTCCATGCAGCCGAACTCCTTCGGACCGAACCCAGGCGAGTCCATGCGGCCGAACTCCTTCGGACCGACCCCAGGCGAGCCCGTGCAGCCGAACTCCTTCGGATCCCACGGCCGAACTCCTTCGGACCCCACGGCCGAACTCCTTCGGACTTCCCACGGCCGAACTCCTTCGGACCGAACCAACTAGCAACCGAAGTCCTTCAATTGGCCAGCCGAGCTTCTTCGGGCCTCTCAGCGGCCGAACTCTACAGATGGCCGACCCTTCAGCCAGACGAACTCCCCCAGCTTCCCCTTCGGCCGAACTCTGTTACAAGTCCGAACTCCGTTGGATGAACCGTCGCCTGCAGCAAGACCGGACGGCGCCTTCCTCTCCGTACCGGACTCCATGCGGCCCACGGCTCGCCGGTATGGCTCCCACGATCTACCGGACGACGCCTTCCTTTCCGTACCGGACTCCATGCGGCCGACTGCTCGCCGGTATGGCTCCCACGATCTACCGGACGACGCCTTCCTCTCCGTACCAAACTCCATGCTGCCCGACGACTCTCTGCCAGACGGCACAGCCGTCACCATCAACTAAGCTCCGCTATAAAAGGACCCCTCCCGACATACTAAGGCTAAGCTCTCTGAACTCTCGACTCTCTAAGCTCTCCTCCACATCTCTAAGCTCCGGAACTCATTCCGAGCACTCCATTACTGTTGGTCGGAAACTAACTTGACCGTCGGAGGGTCCTGCCGGAGCCACCACCCCACCGGTTCCGGACGGGACTTCGTTTTGCAGGTCCCCGGCGGCGCCCAGCGGCCTCGATTGCGGCGACCTCCGGCGGCGACGGATTTCTGCACCAATAATAAACATATCTGATCTTAATGCTTTTAGATTACTGGCCATCTTCTAATTGATCTGATGAACATAGATGTTACGGACCAAGTACATCTATGTTATTGCTTCTTGATTATATACCTTGTATTATGAATCAAATTAGAATTCATATGCATGCAGAAATTTTAGTATGCTTTGGATGCAGCGTATTTTAATTAGAGGGTTTCACAAAACTTAATGCATTAATATTTATTTAAATTACACCTGGACCAAAGGATAATTAATAAATATTGATAGTTTTGCTATGCCTGGACCAAAGAGTAGTGAATAAATTAGGAGACTCCACCGTCACATGAAATAAAATTAAACTAATAATCTGAATATTGTATTGACTGAGTTGGTGAACCGATTGCCTTAGTAACCCATTGCTCTTAAGTTTAAAACCCTAATAATTACACTCTCTCTATTTCCTTAAAATTTTTAATTATTTCTTTATTTTGTTCTTTAATTCCTTATTCTCATAAATCGGTCTTCTAAATAAAGCATAGGAAAGAGCTTTTCAATACTTATTTTCCAATCCTCTAAGGATGATACTCTACTCATTCACTTTATTACTTGATCGACTGGTGTACTTGCCATAGCTATAGATTAGCATGCATCAAGTTTTTGGCACCATTGTCAGGGATTGTGTCTAAAACAATATTAAAATTTTGATCCTAGCTTTACTTTAGAAATTTATTTTTAATTTTTATTATTTAAAAAAAAAATTTATTCACTGCATGACACGTAATGGACATAGTAACTTACTACCTTTAGATCCAGAAATTAAAAGGACCATTAGAAGACTACAACAAGAAAGAAACATGGCAGCTGAAGATCCTAACAACATCAATCTAGGATTGGATATGGCAACCGAAGGACAGCATGAAGCTATTCGACTAGTACATCGTCCATTAAATGATTACATCACACTATCTGTAGTCGATGCAGCTTCGAGCATCAAGAGACCGCCTGTACGAGTAAATAACTTTGAAATAAAATCGACGATGATCTAGATGATTCAATCAACTGTCCAATTCAGTGGACACATGCATGATGATCCGAATGCCTATATTTCTAATTTTTTTGAACTTTACGATACTTTTAAAATTAATGGGGTGTCGGATGATGCTATTAGATTAAGGTTATTTCCTTTCTCTTTATGGGACAAAGCTAAGAGTTGGCTTCATTCTCTTCCTATAGGTTCTATCACAACTTGGGATGTCCTAGCCCAAAAATTCTTAGCTAAGTACTTTCCACCTTCCAAGACTGCCAAGATGCGCAACGATATCACTTCTTTTATGCAGATGGACATGGAGACACTATATGAGGCTTGGGAGCATTTCAAGGAACTGCTGAGGAGATGTCCACATCATCAACTATCTGTATGGCTTCAGGTACAAACTTTCTATAATGGTTTATCTCCTACTAATCGTTCTATGATTGATGCAGCAGCAGGAGGAACCATTAACCAAAAAATGGAGGAAGAAGCCTTCGATCTGATCGATGAGATGGCATCAAATAGCTATCAATGGCAGATAGAATGCATGATGCCAAAAAGACTAGCAGCTATGCAGGGAGTAGATTGCGTGCCAACCTTACTAGCTGAAATTGCAGCCCTTAGAGCCGAAGTCAACAACTTAAAGGGAAACAGCTATGCATATTCAGAGCATTACTTATGACCTATGTGGAGGAGGACATGATACGAGCAATTGCCAGATAGGTAATCCTTTTGCTAAAACAACTGATACAGCTAATTATATTGGTAATTTTTTTAGACCGCAACAAAACAATTCCTACTCCAACACATACAATCAAGGGTGGAGGCAGCACCCAAATTTCTCATGGAGTAATCAAAATGCAGCACAACAGCCACCCCCAAGGTTCCAAGTACTTGAAAAGAAGTCCAACATGGAAGAGCTGATGGTCAAATTTATGCAAAATTAAGAAGCAACTATAAAAAATTTGGAAGCCAAACTTAGACAAGACCAAACAGCAGCAATTCAAAACTTGGAGATGCAAATAGGTCAAATGGCTAAGATAATCTCCGAGAGACCTCAAGGATCCTTGCCAAGCAATACGGAGACAAATCCAAGGGAGCAAGTCAATGCTATCACCCTAAGAAGTGGTACAAAGCTGGAGGAGCCACATCAGAAGAAAGAGACTGAAGAGCCAACTACAAATAAGGAACCATCAACTAAAATTCGTCAGTCACCAAAACAACCAACAGATGGATAGTCTCCAGATATACGATTTGCTAATCCAAATGTGAAGCCCTATGTGCCGCAACTACCATTCCCAAAGAGACAAATACAGCATCCAGATAAGAAATTTTCTAACTTTTTCAAAATTCTAAAGAATTTACATATTAATATTCCTTTTGTAGATGCTATTACTCAAATGCCCAGGTATGCCAAGTTTCTCAAAGAAATCCTAACAAATAAGAAAAAGCTGAAGGAGCATGAGAGAATAAATTTGAATGAAGAATGCTCAGCAATACTTCAAAATAAATTACCACAGAAGCTAAAAGATCCAGAAAGTTTTACTATCCCCTGCATTATTGGTGATTGTAGTTTTGATAAAGTTTTATGTGATTTAGGAGCAAGCATTAATCTCATGCCTTTTTCTATTTTTAGGAAGCTGGGTCTAGGAGAACCAAAGCCTACCACTATTACTCTTCAATTAGCTGACAGATCCATTAAATATCCAAGAGGTATAGTGGAGGATGTCTTGGTAAAGGTAAACAAGTTTATTTTTTCTGTTGATTTTATTGTTCTTGATATGAAAGAAGATTATGATGTACCCCTTATTTTAGGGAGAGCCTTTTTAGCTACTGGAGGAGCTTTAATAGATGTTCGATAGGAAAAATTAATTCTTAGAGTCCAAGACGAACAAGTTACTTTTAATATTTTCAAAGATACTAAACATACTGATGATAATCAAACTTATTTTCTAATTGATATTATTGACAATCCATTATATGAGAATTCTATAGAAAATAGATTTGAGACTATAAAAGCGAGCAATATCAAATTGAAAGAGGACTCGATCAAACATGAAAGTATTCCAATTGAAGTGGCACCAGATTGATCCACTTTAGAATTCAAAAAAAAAAAGTCAAGCTGAAGACTATAAATCAGAACTACTAGATAGGTTGTTTCTTTTCTTTTTAGTTTTGATCATTTTTTTTCTTTTATTTTTCAGTAATTTATGGTTGCTCTTTTACTACTTTGGTGTGTATTTTCAATTTTGCAGAAGAAAAATCAATGAGAGCTCCAGCAAAATTTCAAAGCTCCAAAGAACCAGACTAAATCAAATCAGGTGTATTCCTTCCTATCCTTTATTGCATCCTTTATTTTTCTTTCTCCTTTAAGACAATGTAGAATAAGTTAAAAAAAAAAAAATCATGTATCAAGAAGAAAATCTTGAGCAAGATAAACTGGATAAGTGATAAAAGATAGAATTATTTGCTAATGAATATAATGAATTAAAGAAGTAGATTAGTTGGTCAACTTTTAGCAGCCTACTTAGGTCATTAAAAGACTATTAGCACTTCTAATTGTACATGCACACTAATAAGATAAAGTAGGTATTGATTATAAGGCCAATTGAGGATTCAATTATCACTGAAAATTGATAATTAATATACATTCTAATCAAGAAAACTTAAATTTAAGGAAAGAGCTACTTGCCTAAAAATAAAGTGCAAAAGATAGAGTATATGTGGATCGCCTAAAACCTAGTAATTGGATCTCTACACCTAGGTCAAGTGTAGATATTCATGTGAAATGGTGAAGAGAAGGCCAGGATGCTCAGTACAAAAAAAAAAGCAGTGTGAAAGCTACCTTAATTCATGAGTATAAAATTAAGAATGTATAAAAAATTGACCAAAATAGGTGATAAGAAAAGATACTTTATTCTTTTAATTTAATACTGAAATGCTAAAGTTAGTCATCATGAACACAAGTGCTATAGATCTTTGATGTACTCTAAGAAAGTTTTTAATTGTATTGACTGAAAAATTTGCTTCTGAAGCTCAATGCTTAGTTAGCAGTATTTTCTAAACTTTTTGACCTTTAGTCCTAGATTTTATCTTTATGATGGATAATCTTATTGAAACATGGTATTAAATAAAATATTGCTAAGGGACTAGCAATGACTAAGTTGGAGGGTGTGATAAGTGGTAAAAATATACTAATAAAAATATTAAATTATAAAATAAATTAATTTATTTTTTAAAAAAATTGATACTTTTATTAATCTTATGTAGGAAAGAAGGCTACCAATGTGAAGATCTTATTTTTCTGGTTCAGATAAAATAAATTTCAGGCAAAACAGACTTCAAATGAGCCCAAAATTGAATTTCAAAAAAAAAAAAAGAAAAATCGGTTCGGTTCAAATCGGTTCAGAAAATTAGCTCAGCAGTTCAGCCCGGTTCGACCGCAACAGTAGACTGACACGCCGATGCAGCGCACGTCATGACGTTAGGATGACATCAGTATTTTTTGCGATGCACAGTGGACCAACAGGAGGGCATTTTGGAAATTTCACAGCAAGAAGCGCGCTCTGATTGGTTGAAGAATGCGGCGGTCCATGCAACACCGGGCTCGCACATGGTCTATAGAGGGCAATTTGGAAATTTTGTCTGATCCAACGGGCGCCTTTTACTAAAACTTGATTGGACGGTCGAAACGAAGGCGCTGATGAACGGCATCCATAGCTCCCGATCAAGATCCAACGATTGAGATTCATTTCGACGTTAAACTAAACATCAGAAGCCTTCTTTCTATGTGATCAAATGGCCCAGATTTAATCCAATGATTGATCCAACGGCTGGCATGAAATCTGACTTGATCTGAATTATTTTAAGAGATTTTTAAGTGATTTCTAGACCATTTGATCAACATCTAACGATCAGAACTATCCAGATCCTAATTTGAGTTGTTTTGGGAGTCTTAAACCTAATTTCTAAAGAAATTTGGGGAAGAATCAATTTTTTTAGCCTATAAAAATGTGTTGTTGCCGTAGAAAGAAAAAAAAAGAGGAGAAAAGGGGAAGAAAAAAAAGAGAAGTCGTAGAGTCAGAGAAAAAAAAAGAGAAAAGTAGTCAGAGAAATTAAAAAAAAAAGAGAGAAAGAGAGGAGAGAGGTAGAAAGAGAAGAGAGTCAGAAGAGAAAAGAAAAGGGTTTTTCTTCGACAATCAAGACATCGATCAAGGAGCCTCTTCTTCTTCTTCACCAAGTTCTCCACACCAAGAACAACGGATAATCAATTTCAGCAACCAAACAATCTAATTTCTCTATGCTTTTTATTTTATTTGCTATTTTTGAACTTATTATCATGAACTAAATTTTTTTTTACTAAGGCTAAGGTGTAGCCACTCTTTTGATACAATATTCAGTATGATTTATTTTTAAATTTTATTCATGAGGAGTATATAAATCTGATCTTAATGCTTTTAGATTACTGGCCATCTTCTAATTGATCTGATGAACATAGATATTATGGACCAAGTACATCTATGTTATTGCTTCTTGATTATATACCTTGTATTATGAATCAAATTAGAATTCATATGCATGCGAAAATTTTAGTGCGCTTTAGATACAGCGCATTTTAATTAGAGGGTTTCACAAAACCTAATACATTAATATTTATTTAAATTACACCTGGACCAAAGGATAATTAATAAATATTGATAATTTTGCTATGCCTGGACCAAAGGGTAGTGAATAAATTAGGAGACTCCACCGTCACATGAAATAAAATTAAACTAATAATCTGAATATTGTATTGATTGAGTTGGTGAACCAATTACCTTAGTAACCCATTGCTCTTAAGTTTAAAACCCTAATAATTACACTCTCCCTATTTCCTTACAAATTTTTAATTATTTCTTTATTTTGTTCTTTAATTTCTTATTCTCATAAATCGGTATTCTAAATAAAGCATAGGAAAGAGCTTTTCAGTACTTATTTTTCAATCCTCTAGGGACGATACTCTACTCATTCATTTTATTACTTGATCGACGGTGCACTTGCCATAGCTATAGATTAGCATGCATCAGTACCTAAGTATCTTTCAGGAGGATGAAAAATTCTATTTGATCTACGAGATGGAGGAAGTAGTATCTAGGTTGACTCAATCTAATTCAGTTCCATATGTTCCTTAGCTCGTGGCTCTCAGGAGACTTTCTCCTCGAGCCTAATCTACCTTCTAATGCCACAATTTTGAATAAACTATTTTTTAAGAAAGATGGCATGTCGACTCACAATCACATTATGATCTTCCAAAAGATAGAAATAATATCCTAATGACTCTTTAGGATATCCAATAAACCAAGCTCTAAAAGATCTAGACTCTAATTTGTCCGTCTGTTGTCCCTTGACATGGGCCAGACAACCTCAAATTCTGAGATGACTCAGATTTGGTTTCTTACCATGACATATCTTATACGGTATAGTAGAAATGATTTTAGAAGAAACCCTATTCAGTAAATATATAGCGGTCATCGGACTATGTCCCCAAAGAAACTCGAAAAGGTCCATGAAACTCATCATGGATCGGACCATATCTAATAGAGTCTGATTTTTTTATTTTAAAATTTCACTAAGTTGAGGCATTCCAAGTGGAGTCCATTAAGAGACTATGCCATTATCCTTAAGATAGTCTAAAAATTCTTGACTATAATTTTGCCTCCTCAATCTGATCGAAAAATTTTAATGAGTTTTTCTATTTATTTTTCTACTTCAAGTCTGAATTTCTTGAACCTTTCAAAGGCTTTAGACTTATATGGCATCAAATACACAAACCTATATCGAGATAGATCATCGGTAAAGATGATGAAGTAGACATAATTATCCCTGATCGGCACATAAAATGGATCGCATACATTAGTTTGTACTAGGGCAAGTAGGTCTGAGGCTCTTTCTCCATGTCCTACAAAAGAAAGCTTGATCATTTTGCCATAAAGATGTGATTCATAAATCGGATATGACTCGAAAGTCAATGAACTCAATAGCTCGAATTTTTTCAATTTGTTAATCCTGTCTTCAGCTATATGACCTAGCCTAAGGTGCCAAAGATACCTATCATTTAGACTATCCCTAGGTTACTTTGATCCTATGGCATTCACGGTTTGCTTGATATTAAAAATAGAAACATCAATATATAACTGATAGAGATCATTTATAAGAAAACCACTTGTAGTTTTACTTTTTTCATAAAGAATATTACAATGGTCCTTAAGAAAACTAATTACATAGCCTTCTTGTGCTAAACATGAAATAGAAATTAAATTTCTACTTACTGTGGGCACATAAAAATAATCTCTAAGAATTAGATCTAATCCTGATGGTAGTCAATAAAGATAGGTTCCCATAGCTACAATAATAACTCTTGCTCCATTCTCAATGCATAGGATCATCTCACCATCCCTTAACCTCCTACTATCCTCAAAACTCTGCATAAAAGTGAATAAGTGAGCACTAGAATCAGAGTCAAGCATTCAGCTGGATGCAGAAAAAATCATAAGGTTAGATTCTATAACAAGCATACCTTCAGAAGGACCTACCTCCTTCTTATTATTTAAGCTGACCAGGTAAAGAGGGCAGTTGTTCTTCTAGTGGCCATCTGTGTTGCAATAGAAATATTTTTTCTTATCAGCAGCCTTCTTTGTTGGCTCTGCCTTCTTCTTCTTCCCACCTTCTACCTTCTGCCTCTTCGCTGTCTTCTTCTTCTTCCTAAAAGATTTTTTCTTGAAAGAAATCTACTCCATAGCAAGCATTGAGTCCTTTAAATCTTTCATAGAGAGCTCAGCAGTAACTAGAAGTTTAGCCAAGGTATTTTGCGATTCATGCATATGGTAGTTCATAATAAACTGCCCATACACATCAGTCAAGGACTATAAAATTATATCAATCTATAGATCCTGATCTAACTTGACATCAAGCTTCTCAAGCTCTTCTAAGTTCTTGATCATCATCAGACAATGATCTTAAACCGACTGCCCATCATGCATCTAAGTCTTAAAATATCTTTTAGTGATTTGATATTTGGTTGTGCGACTCTATTCACGAAACAACTCTTGCAGGTGAGCCAACATTTGGTAGCTAGTCTTAATATCTTCATGTTGGTACTGAAACTTATCAGACATCGAGCCCAACATGTAATACCTGGCTTTGGTATCTTCATCTATCCATTTTTTCAGAGATGCTCTCTGATCAGCAAATGGATGTATTAGTAAGGTGGAATGATCCTGTTCCAACATATGAGTCAACTTCTCAAAATCTAAAACTATTTTGAAGTTTTAGAGCTAATCCTTATAGTTAGGTCCAGTCAATCTATGGGTGTCCAGGATACGGGCTAGTGGGTTGGATGTAGATATTTTCATATAGAGAGTCAAAGTTTCTAGTTAGATTTTATAATTAGATTTAATCAATTTATTTAAAAATTTTATTTTTAAATAAATTAGGCTTCCATTATTTACTTGGATCCCTACACTTTCTTGACAGAGATACAAAAATTTTTGCGATTATTGATTTCTAGGAGATGGTATAGTCCTACCAACTAGCTCACCACCTCACTTAATAGTTATTGATGATGGATCAACTGATGAGTGGACAACTCTTGTCCACTGATTCTCTAATCATGGTGCATCCAAACCTGATCTCTAATTTATGAAGCTCACCATGCCCAGAATGTTGCTCCACTTCTTAGTTAAGTCAGACCCACCATTTGCATAAATTGGATTTCTGATTAGATCTCTCATCATTTTTGAAATATTAAGCCCAACCCATCCTCCAATCCATAGCATCCAATATCTAATAGACATGGTTGTATCTTTCTGGTGCAACTGAACCACTATATCCAATCGAGAACAATCAATCTCAAGAAGGGCCCACATATCTACAATGATGGAAGATCTTAGACTTAATATTTTTTAAAAAAATTTAATTTAGGTCACTTTAAACTTGACTTGACTTAGTTATAATAATTATGACTAACCTAATGGCATGGGTTGGCTCTAATTATTAGCCACCTCAAATCAGAACTGAGTCGATACAAATGGTCAGGTAAGTGAGATCAGTAGAGGGGATATGCCATTAAGGTGATAAGAATGCATTCAGGTGGAATAGCTCCAAATTAAAAATTAGTTGATTGTATCTGCCAGACTTACCTTAGACATCGAATTATCGAATCAGAATCAATCGGATTAGCCTACAATCCAGACTCGAACCATGGAGCCAAATTAGGTCTTACTTGATCAAGTCACATCTCAATGTGATTCGATCTTGACCCAGACTTAATCCTATTAGACTGGTCAATTCTAAGCTTTCTTTGATCCCACCTAACCAACTCTTGATTCGATTTGATCAACCACTAGACCTAATTGAGCTACCCAAGCCCAAACCCAATTTTATGAAGATGTCTTAGATCTGAAAATTTATAATTTTTAGATCTAATTAATTTTATAATCTTAATTCTTAATTAAGTTTTAGGTTCATGAACAAAACATATAACAAAATCCTAGGATTTCATGATCTAAAATTTTGTAAAAAATAAATTCTAATATCTAATTAAGGATGAACGAGCAATATCCCTACACATCATAAGAACATCTCATCGAATGGGAGGAGAGGATCTTTAAACCCTACTTTATTCTTATGACTGGATGGTTAAGGAGAACGTCTTAATCAAAAATATATTTTCTAAAACAAAATAAGTTAGATCTAAATCATATATCATATATACAATCAAAGATCTAACCTATACATGCCTTGTATACATCTCATGTATCATAAATCAATCAACCATGCATGCTTTCAGATCTGAAATATCACATATTAAATCTGAAAAATAAAATTTTAAATTTGATCATATCAAAAATAAAACTATTCTACATAGTTTATAAAACTATTTTATAACTAGTCTAAGCATGCATCTTTCATATCTCATATGAATAAATTAAAAATTAAAAATTATATTTTCTATTTTTTAGATCTAGTTATAATAATTATAACATCAAAAAAATAAAAATAAAATAGATCTAAAATCATATTTAACCAAATTAACAACATGATCATACTAGAGTATACATAGAACTATTATATTCCTAGTCTAGTCATGCATCTCATATATTATAGATCTAAATCATATAATTTTTAATTTTTTAATTTTAGATCTAATCACATCTAATGTAACATCTGAAATTCTTCAATATTAGATTATAAATAAAAATTAAATTAGATCTAAAATAGATCTAAAGAATTGCTAACCTGGCACTGATACCATTTGAAGAAAAATCTGATTTTCTACCATAGGATCGTCCAGATCTGATCAGATCTGAGGTAAAAATTTTTAACAAAAATTTCTAAAATCTAATTAGATCTAAGAGTTCTCATATCTAATCATAGTGATCTAATATTAAAAAAATTAAAAAAAATTAAATTAGACTTAATTTTAAGTACCTGATTGGGTAATCTAATTACGCTGCAATGATCCTAATCGTTCCTGAGGTTCTGAAAGGATCCACACATGTGCTTGGCCTCTACCGATATCCACTTGGATAGAATCTGAACGTCTTCTCCATGTAAATCTCTTCTCCAAAGATTAGATCTAAATCTGATATGTAGATCCTTCAAAACTATTTCTGAAGATAGTCCATCCATCTCACGAACATCATCATGTAGATCCTGAATCTTGTACCAAAAACCTTGGATCTTCTTCTCAAATTTGTGCCAAACTTTTTTAGAATGTAGAAGAGAGGGAGAGAGAGGATAGAGGGGGTGTGGGATATGAGAGGGATGGCTCCTTTGGGCATGAAAAATAAATGTTATGCAATAGCAATATGGCATGAGAAGGGGTTTTAAACCTTATGTGCCATCTAGAGTCACTTTTTGACCAAATAACTTACTTATTTAATCATTGGGACTTTAAAACTTATTTTCCATGTGAAACCCCAAATCTCATCTAGTTTTGATGCCAAAAATTGATCTGAAAGTGGCGGCATGAGTAGATAAGTAAGAGTCCATTGCGCCTAGGACTCTTCTATCAAGAGTTTGATCCAAATCAAACACTATCAAAATCTAATTAAAACTCTACCATAAATCACAAAATTTGGCACACCCTTAGCATGACTTGAGTCCTATCACATATCTAAAAATTATATCAAAATAATTTCTAAAAAAATTTCTAGAAGCATCTGATCAGGTGACCCTCAATTCTCTCAAATAGGTCAACTTTTGGCCCTAGTCCAATTGCACTAGAAATGAATTTAATTTTTATAATTAATCTGACCTAGACTAATTTTAGTTAAATAAAAATAAATCCATTCAAGATACAGAAATGAGTCAAATCAAATTTGACTCAATTGTGATAAATCAAAAAGATTATAGAAGGAGAAAGCTAGGCTCAATCGTGTGCTAGCACGATTACCTTGAACCTGATTGGATCTAATCCAAATTAATCGAACTGGATTAGCTCAATTAATGATATCCAAACCCAAACCCTTATTTGTATGATCTACTTAGATTTAGTTTTATATCGTAATGAGACATGTCACGATCTCTATCATCAACATCATCGAAATACTTTTCGATGGACTAGAACTTTCTTTATTCATATAATTAGAATGATCGATCATCAAAATTATTCTAATTGCTCTCAAAATCTTTTAGTGATACCTAGCAGTATATAGTGGCAATCCATCAAAATTAAAAATGAATCTCTCAACATAGCTACCTGTGTGATTGGGTTTTTCTATCTTGAGCTCCGATAGGATTCGGATTAAGATGAACTCATTAAATCCAAAATCTGTCATATAAATTAATCATTCGATTCGAGTTCAATGTGAAATCCTATTAAAAAATCTTTCTATCATCTTCACTCTACCATGGTCATGGGCTTAAAGACTCATTCTTATGATTATCATAGGACTACTTCTCATCTACCAAGATAGACAGATCCCATATTGGTGTAATCTAATTCCTACAATGAATATGCTATAGCCAACATACACCTTAAGGATCCGAATGGCTAGGAGACCGAGTTATGATGTAGTTAAACTATAACACCCTCAAGCTGAACTCTTGATGGACCTCAGGTCGAAGAACCAGACACACCACTACAGCATCGAGCCAATCATCGATGAGAAAGTAGATTTTCTTATGACTGCTCGAGGTAGTTATGCTCAGTACCCTCATTCTCTAATGAGTACTTGTACTCTCGCTCTGGTGTCTTCACACCACAGACTCAAGATATATCTATTCTAAGAAAGCGATAGTACACCAACCTTTCGGATCGATCATCATTCTTGTGATGATCCTATGGTCGGAAGTAGTTTATGAGTTAATTATGAAAATTCATGTCTTAAATTTTCAACTCTTGAAAATGTGAATCGTCATTACCATTAACTCAAAAGATATATCACATATACTTTAAATACACATTATGATAGAAAATAATTCTTTTATTAATTTATAATTAAATTATAAAATTATTCTTAGAAGTGTATTACAAGTGTCAACCAATCTGGCTTCTAGGGCATATATCTAACAATGTTAAAGGATCTCAAAACTCATTAAAAATTATTTTATGACTCACCAACTCTTATGGATCAATTACCACTAACTTTTATTTCAAGAAAATCTAAATTTTATATAGCTCTTCATATAGGTACTAGTTTCCAAACTTAAAATATTTTCAGGACTTACAATGGTAGATAGTCACAATTTGTGCTAAAATAGCTTCAACAATCTTTAGCAAGGTAAGCTTAACTCAAAGTAGTTTATAATTGAGATTAAGTAGCTCAAATATATCATAAATAAATTTCTATGCCACACATACTTGAACATAAATTTTTTAATTCACTATTTTGCTGGTTTAAGATGTTATAGTGGCAGACTCTGTTTGTGAGATGGAGTACATCGCGGCATCCGATACTATGAAGAAAACTATGTAGCTGAGAAAACTCATCATCGAGCTTAGAGTAGTATCCTTTCTTGATGGTCCAGTCCTACTCTTCTACGATAGCACTGGAGCTATTGCTTAGATGAAGGAATCAAAGACATACTAGCAGATGAAGCATGTACTACATCACTATCATCTTGCCCGAAAGATCGTGGATCGAGATGACGTTGATATTCAGAAGATCGATGGAAAGGAGAACTTAGTCGACCTATTCACTAAAGCCCTATTGGAAAAGGAGTTCAACAACTATAAGTCGAAGATGGATATAAGATAATGTACTAAGTGGATTTAAGATAAGTGAAAGTTATTGAAAATATGTTCTAAAGTCAATTATCAGTCTGTTGATGATTGTGCTCATCTTATAAATATAAATAATTTATAATAAATAAAATATTTATTCTAGCATTTTTCATTATAAATGTATATCTTCTAATGAACTCTTGTATTGTGATAAAGTCCTTAGGACTATTTAGAATCAATAAAAAGATGATTTATCATTTAATTCTTAAATGTTCATGACCAAATAATATGTTGTTTCGTAGGATAACAATATTTATCGAGTATAGATCATTCTATGCTATATGGGTTGGTTGTCCTCTTAACCAAAAAGTATGAAGATACTGGTATAGCATACAGATGAGATATAATGGTACATCATCATTGAACATGATCAACTCTGGAGCATTCTGCTATCAAGAATTGCTTCGATGGAATATGAATATAAGTGTCCCTCCAACCTGAGATCTCCATGATGACTTGCAAGCAACTTACTATGCTTTGAAGCCAAACTACCTGAATTTCTAATTCAATGATGAAAGATTTTTGGGCACAGTTAGGTATTTGTGAAGTCGGTGCATGATCAAGATGAGATTGACCACTTCAAGAGTTTGGAGACAATACATCATTATATTTTAATTTAGCAAAATCTTGGCTAAGATAATCCATATAATGGATTTGATATTTTGAAATACAATATGGATGACCTATTCAAGATTGACAAATTAACCTTGACTCATCCTCTAAGCATTCATGGTCAAAGGGATGAATTATATGGTAACCATATCAACATGGATTCTAGAATGTTGCTTTATACATTCGACCTATCCAACCATCGGGCACCATTACTAAATAGTCATTTTGATTAGTACAGGAATTTATTCATGTACTACTAGTTTAGGTTGTAACCTATGTAGCAAAGTAATATTCATAACCTATTAAAATATGGTTATCATATAATTTATTCCTTTGATCAATAATGTTCAAAAAAACTTCAGAGTTTACTATCAACTCATAATTAGCTCATACTTATAGTGTCTCAACCAATATAATTCTATGACTCCTCATAAGGACTATCCTAGCTAAGATTTTGCTAAATTAAAATACATTAAAATATTTTCTTTAATTTTACTTAGAGTGGTCAATCACTTTTTGACTCATGCACGACTTAACAAGTACTGACTGCATCCAAAAATCTTCTATCATTGAATTAAAAATTCAAGTAGTCTGATACTAAAGTACAGTAGTTGCTTGCAAGTCACCATGATGATCTCGGATCAGAGGGACATGCATATCCATATTTTCTTGGATAACATTCTTGACAGCATAGTGCTATAGAATGGTCATATTCAGTATAGATCAATATCCCACCTATATGCCATACCAATATCTACACACTCTTTGGTTAAGAGGACAACCAATCCAAATGGCACACAACGACCTATACTTGATACAATTATTATCCTTATTAATAATATATCATATTATCGTGAACAAGTTTAAGAACTATACGATAAATCATTCTTTATTGTATTAGAAGTAGTTCTAAAAATATTCATCATAACAATGGAGTTTGATTAAGAAGATGTACAACCTTATGATGAAAAATGTCAAATAACTTCTATTAATATATGATTTATATACAAATACAAAAATAAACTCAATCATCTACTAGCTAGATGATTAGTTTTAGGATATAATTTTTAACAACTTCTACTTAGACTAAAATCAATCGGTATAGTATCGAATACCCATCTTCGATTTATTTTCTTCAAACTTCTTGACTGCAAGGACTTTAGTGAATGGGTCAGTCAGATCCTCCTTTTCGTTGATCTTCTAAAAGTCGACGTTATCTCATTCCATGATCTTTCAGAAAAGATAGTAGCGGTACAGAATATGCTTTGTACACTGATGGATCTTTGATTTTTTCACCTGAGCTATGGCTCTAATACTGTCGCATTAAAGCAAAATTAGACCATTAATGGAGGATGCCACTCCAAGCTCGATGAACTTCTGCAACCATACAACTTCCTTTATAGCATCATATGCCGTAATATACTCTGCCTCATATAATGAATCTATCATGATGTGTTGCTTGAAATTTTTCTAGCAAACTATACCATCATTTAGGATAAACACGTATTTTGATACACTTTCACTATTATCACAATCTAACTAAAATCTAGAATTAGAATATCCTACAAGAAAGCTGAGATACATCCACGTGAAAGATACATGGATAAAGACCTAAAAAATATGGGAATACGCCTACACCAACGTTGGTACACATGTTTGGTTAAGCGTAGGTATGTCCAGTGTGGATGTAGCTTATACCCATGTTATTTTTTTCCATGTGTGTATTCCTTGCTTTACCCACGTAATATCTAATGTAGATTAGAGTATATACATGGATATAGACCTAGTGTATACTCTCATTTATTAAATGTGGATAACTAAATACATATGTATCAAAATTCGTGGGAGTTACCAAAGCATAGATATAAATGGACCTCTACTATTAATAATAAAATATGAATATATAATCAATATTTAGATATTACTGTCTTATCCAATTTCAATACGTAGATCACCTATAATAATAAATAAAAATAAAAATGATATATTAGTAATTTATTTAAGCATCCTGTACCATTGAATAATATATAAAGACTAGTAGCTTCAAAGAGATGAAACAACTGCAAATAAGACAATCTTCCTATTGTATTAAAGAGAACTGAACATACATAGTAGTAGTCTCAAAAAAATTATCCTAATTATCTTTTTAGTTTTATCAAAATCAAAAACACAAGAGCATACACCATTAGATTTTGGAATATAAAAGAAAATAAATATTAGAACTCAAAACATGGAATAAATAAGTTTCAACTGATCCTCCTATACTTTATACACAAGTTCTAAGCTCACTTTTGCTATACCAAAAAGAAAATAAAGTAAAGTTGAATTGCTGACACCAAAAAATTAATTTTGCAAAATCTGAGAGTTTATTAACTTATGAAGCCATCAGCAAAATAAGACAATCTCTTTCCTTGACACCATCTATCATATCCCCAGCCTGAATCTGCAAAAGCAAAAAATATAAATATATATATTATTTTAGAGTTTAAGTGACTATTAAAAATATATTTAACAAGCAATGGAGCATCGATCTTAGTTGCATAAGAAATAGAAACCTCACAAAATACATTTTGCAAACACCTGTCCATTAACATCTTGCCTTTATCATCAGAAATGAATGTTCTTTTATCTATTTCTTTCTATAAGACATCCAATAAAATAATTTCTACACCCTGTAAGCATTGATTTCATAAGATCTAATCAGCATATTCTGATGATTCACCACTATGACAATAATGAACCATTCTATTAAAATCTTCAAATTCATGAAATTAAATTTCACTTACCAATTTAGATGATTCAGGAATAGATGGTGTGTTCACTTAAGAAGAGACTTATTTAGCACTATCACCATTCTAGAAATAATTGAAAGTTAGCCAACTTTATTAAAAAATATTAAATTATGAGTATAGAATAAAGTAATTATATCATAAATACTTCTAGGCTATGTTTGGTACTAACTGATTATATTCTGTCTATCTTTGGCAAATAGTTATCAGCTTCTTTAATATTGGCAATATCCTATTAATAAATGAGTATAATCAACTTAAAACAAAATTCAAATGGTAAGTAGCGCAAACGGTCATTAGCTTCTTTCATGACACTTTCACAATTTTAAAAAAAATTAGATGATAATTTTGAAAATAAAGATTAAGTTATCCAAAAGTGCCAATTTAACTGTGCACTGCCTACAACTCTAATATGGCACTTTTAGATAGACAAGATTATGCACATATTGTGATGTAAATGTAATCATTTTTGTATAATGCATATATAAACATTTATGGAGGCATATGAACCAACATGAACATGAAAAATGGTAACTCAAGAGCATAACATTTGAGACTATTGCATCTCATATAATTGGAACCCTTTAATTCACCGTGAAGCACCCACCCCCCACAGTTAAACATGGATAGATACTAGGGTAAGGATCCATTAGAGGAAATCCTTAACAAGGGACCAGATACTAGGACATGCAGCCTCTCATGATATTCATGTCGAATTGGTATAATATAGGTTGCATGTATGTCACAATATAGCCTATACCTCTATAGATACAAAGTATTACGTTCAACACATACATCTTGCTTGTCAATGAGTATTTGCTAGATGAGTACTGAATAAATCTAGTGCATGATGTGCATTTATAGAGGAAAACGCCAAGAAAAAGCAGAAGAGCAATCAATAGAGCTCATATATTTACTTGAAGGATGGCACCTTTTTCTGCTGCAATAATATACACCAAAAGATATTTCAAACTAGCACAAGTGCATAACTTATTTTTGCACACTTAACATCTTTATCTGCATTATTTTCTAATTGATTGGCATAAAGAAAATACAAACTTCTGTTGGTTTTGACAACAAAGAAGTTCACAATTTGGGATTTTCCCTCCTGGCTAACAAAAAAAGGTATCCCAATGCATAAGGCTCCCTTCACCACAAGATCTAAAGAAGGTCAGACATATGCAAGCTTACCCCCTATCGAACAACAATTTTAATTTTTTATCAAGTCCAAGACAAATTCCATTCTTATTTTACTATTCATGGGCATGCCTGCAAATAAATTATTTTATTCTTTTATGATGGACAAGTAGGTAGAAATTAAAAAAAATACTAATCAATTAACTGCACGACTGATCATATAGAGTTTAACGCCATCAATCTTAAGTCAGCATCGGAAATCTTGTCAAACAGTCCTATTAAGGGTCTCTCTGTAGTAAAGGACTTCCCTTCTCATCAATTCTATCCAAGTGTTCTTAGCACCTATTTCTTCTTTGCAAACCTAGAGATGCAAGAAACATTGAGTGCCTCCCTAAGGGGTCTAACATCTTGGTTGTACATGAGCATACAATCTTGATCAGATTCCTATCTTATCCACCATAATCTTTAACTATTCTTTCATAAGTCTAAAATACATCAATCTAAACATGATCATGACCCTTGTGCTCATCAAATGTGCATGTACCCTATGCAAACACAAAGTCTCTTAAACCAAAGCATCATCTGATTCAAAAATTTTGCCAATGTTTTACCAATCAATCCACACTTCTGTTATGACCCTATCCACATCACAAATCTCTACATCTACAGATTCATAGAAGCAGTGGATCAGCCAACTTATAGAATTCAATTGTGGGGCCTTCCCATGCTTGCTAATCTCAATGTCCACTAACATATGCAAGAATCACAGCGGGATCTAATATCTGTGGATGAGTTTCTGGCAATTATTTCCACCTTTATACCCTCCGCACATGGTTCATAAATTCCTGGTCCAATCATGGCCCATAAATTCCTGGCGTGTGGAGTGGTTCTTTTGTTGTTAACAATGATCCAGCCACCCCTCAAAATTGGTCCGGAAAAGGAATAATCCATCCTTTACCAAAAAATAGAATGTTCCATCATGAACTATAAAATGTTGCATTCATTATCGCGCAATGGGAAAAACACAAAAGAAAATCCATACAACACTATCCTCCATTTCCTTGTAATTCTAGAATATTTTTGATGGTGTCACCAACAAAAAAGATAGATCTCTCCTCTTTATCCAGATGCAAGTTTCTCACTTATATGATATGCTGTTATTATAGATAATCTGCATGCAATTACCAAAACCAATTAAAAAGAATTTAAGTATCTGCTATCCTTTAAGACAATTTTTTAACCTCAAGACCTTAGCATCCGGATTTTTTCAAACTTTGATACTTAAAAATGTCTTTCATGTGATGCTTTGCTTCCTATAGTGAATCAATCAAGCACATGTTCACTTATTTGTTTCACATCATATGGCTTTCAGAAGTTATAAAGGTGGGACCAGCAAAAGCTAAGTGATTCTTGTAAAAAAATGGTCTGTCCTCACGGACAGCTTCACTACCTTCAGCAGCTAGTTGACATCAAAATCTGCAACTTACAAATGCCCCTTAACTTCTAACAATACAATTCTGTAATCTCACTCATCATAAGCAAAGCAAGCACATCCAAATAGCTTCAAGCTATTCAAAGAGTAATAGGTAGTGAAATTGAATCCACACATGAGATATAAAGAAATAAGAGCATAGATGTAATCATTTACGGTTTACACATGCAAATAATTCATTCCACCGGCAAATTTTGACCCATAGCTTAATACTTGCATTTGTGGTGCTAGAAAATTAAAGATGACTGGAAAGCAAAATTCCATAAGCATTGAACAATTGAGTAATATTGACCAAGTTTTAGGAAGTGTCAGAAACTAATATTTAACTTGAATCTCAATAATGATTACTCATTAGTAGATTTATAAGAGAAAATGGAAGGCAAAAACCAACTTAACAACCTTGCTATATCAAGTTCAACTTGAACTGCCACTGATGGCTTTATTGATCCTTTCAGTTTGAAATAGGGTATAGATCACCATGCACCTAAGAATGAAGTAAGCCAAGACATCATGCAATATATAGACCAAACTACCTTTCCATTTGGTATGATTTGTTTGACACCACTCTGAAATCTAAACCAGTACAAGAGTCAAAACTGGAGATTCGGACCAAAGAGGACCAGTCCATTTCTCTGATTTAATCAGCTCTTATTTAATCAAATCACATAGCTAACACGTCATATCATGTAGACTAAAACCCAAAGAAGTAATAATGACATATGTTTATTGAAAATTTTAGATAGACAAACGGTATGTTGAATTGATCTTAGAAGATTGATCTCTTTATTGAGCTTTTTTCTCTTGAACCATGGTGGCCTATCTTTGACAAGGATGTATGACAATACAAGTAAATAAAACATGTTGACGAAATTCCAATGGGAGCTTAACAATCAACTTTTGTTTGACTACCGTTTTATGTTTACCCGTTAGATAGTTGGCACTTTTATGTTCTACTTCTACATCAGGCTAGTTACACCTATTTCTATATAGAGTAATTTTTGTTTTATACACATTTATGAATAAGTGTGTATGGAACCAGGGATTAAACATAAAATGGCCATCAATATCAAGGGCACAATAAAAATTTTCAATCAACAATGACTAAATGTCAGATGGGAGTCAATCCAAGAGGGCAGATGCCAATTACCTCAATTTCAAAAGCAAACTTAAGGTTCACCCAGTGGTGTTGTAGTGTAACATTCTAAAATCTCGTACCACTAAAAACTTTTATGTTAGGAGTTTGTATTTTCAATTTTACTAGTCTGGTTTCCTTTTAGTCCCTTTATCCCAGAAAATAAATACAATTGGATACCCAAACATCTTGATGCCGAAGATATTAGAGTTTAAACTTTAAAGTTTTATAAAAGATGATATATATGCATGACAACTACATGTTCCAGTTTATTAATCCTAACTACATTAAAATCGCAATTCATATAATAATGGACAATTGGGAAGACCACTTTATAACTATTTACATCTTACATTGTTAAGGAAAAACAATATTTCCTGCATTACTAGGCTGATATTGACCCAACCTAGAAGAAGCCATGACAAGGCTAAACCTGGTTAAATTGGCTAGTATCATGATTGGAGAAAGGAAAAGAATATGTAAGAACAACAAATGCCAAAAATACACATATACAGATTTCACAAAGCTCAAAAAAAATTAGGAGCTCCGAATCAACAAACCAACCTTCGGCAGATATTCCATGACTATCATCATTCAATTACTTTTGAGTTCGTAGCACCCAAAAATTGGACAATATTTAGATGTTGTATTTGCTCAAGCAATGAAAGCTCGTATCTAAGTTCCCTTTTGCAAAAATCAAAGATAAACCAGAATGACTAAGAAGTTGACCAGGTAGAAAAGAGGTGCAACATTACAGAATCAATTAGAAATAAAATAATAAGAAACAAACATCAAAATTCTATACATCTAGGCACAGAACAACCCATGTTGTATCCTCATCAGTAATAATGTCTTCATTAAGCATTTTAACAGCAATCTCTATTCCTAGCCATGTTGTGAAATGCTCCCTGAAATGGTCTTCAACAAGTGAAAAACAGAACAGGGATCGTCCAGTTTGAATAAACTGACGGCCTGCCACCGGCTTCAGTGACGAGAAGAAGCCTAGGAAAATGAAGAGAAGGGAGGGGAGTAAGCCTTCTCCGCCTCTTCTTCTCCAAAAACAAGGGTTGCATGCGGCCGTGGAAGACGGGGCCGACCATCCGTGGCGGCTCTCGACAGCGGGGAAGCCATGGCCCCCGGCACTTGCTCCAACGGCAGCAGCTGCCGGCAGCACTTGGCGGAATAACATAAATAAAACAGGGAATAAACCGACGGCATACCGACTCCTCACCGCGTGTCGATGACAAGAAGAAGGCCGGGGAAAGGAAGAGAAGGGAGGGGAGAAAGTTACCTAGGTCCGGCGAGTCCAATCGAGACTATTCTTTGGTGGTCCTTCCGATGGAAAACTAAGAAAATTTAGCAGCGATCTCGGGGAGATCTCGATGGAACTCAATGGAAGGATAGGGTTCTTGAAAGATTTTGATTTGGATATAGAGAACACGGGAGAGGAAGGCGCACATGATCCAATCGGGATTCCCCCAGCTTGCTTTGTGTTTTTTTTTTTTTTTTTTTTTAAATTTGTCAAAAAAAATAGATCCATACAATATCAAAATAAAAAAATATAGAGGAATAAAATTTAATTTTAAATTGAGCCAAATATATTAAATTTAAACTAATTAATTTTAATAAAATAATTTGATCAAATCTAATTATAATATATCGAATGGGATGAATTTTATCTTATTCGATTGAAATCTAGGATTGGTATGGGTCCAAAAAAAAATATCCAAAGCGGATTTGAATTGGGTACAAGTAATGATATATCCTAACTCGAATCTGACTTAAAATAACTAGACATAGCCTATAGGACGGCGATTGTTGGGGAAGAGGGATGGAAGATGCACAAAATAAAGAAAATAGAAGAAAGAAGAAGAAAAATCTCTTCTCTCGAATTTTAATTCAATAGGCTTGAAACTAACTAATTACAATGATGGCCAAGGACCTTATTTATAGTGCAAAAGCCTTAATTCAAAAATTAAAAAAAATTCTAAATAAAAACAAAAAAAATAAAATAAAATTAAGTCAAAAATTACTCTTAATTGAACTAGAAATTTTAGTAATCTTGCACGCTCCCATAGGCCTGTTAGATAATTTAATTAAGTTTTAAAATTTGCAGTAATAGCGAAGCAACCAAGCCTATAGAGCTTGAAAAGAGATTTTTAGAATGGGTCATAATAAAGATTTTGACATAAGATGATAAAGTTATGGCCGTTCTAGCTCGATAATATCAGAACCCTACAAGAATCAGTGCGATCAGATTGATTTTGCATCCTTTCAGATCCGATCCCTCAAATCCATATATCTATTTACTATGATGTCTGCATCATAATCTTAATCATTCAAAATTATGGTGATTTTATATTATTTATATATACCTAATTCGATCAATTTCTCTAATATACCCAATCTGATCAGACTCACATCTCTATTTGATCCGATCCAACCCAACCTGACCTGAGATGGGTATGGGATGGGTATGGATATGGGATTTTTACTTATGAAATGAATATGGATATGAGCCAACCCGACCCATTGTCAGCCCTACTTGACAATAGGAAAGCAATTTATCTCACCTTAAGGATAACAATGGATCTCAGTGATCCAAAAATCTAATCCAGATTTTAATCAAATTTTTGGATTAGCATTCTACTTATTTTGGATTTAGGTCAAACTTGAAATCAAAAAATATGATCCAAATAAAATTCACATTTGAATCCAAGTCCAAAAATCCAAAAATCGATTGAAAATATTTTTTATTGATAATTTTTAAAAAATAAATATAGAATTTTATTTAGAAGTCTAAAATTCGATCCAAATCCAATCAGATTTTTTTGGATTCTGCTAGCTTTCTTCAAGTCAATGGGTAAGAATTTTGACTTGATTTATATATATAATTTAAATGGTATAAATATCCTATCAATCATAATATATGAAAGATTTGATTAGACCTTGGTGGATGAGGTAGTGGACTGACAAAATTATCTTAATAATTTTTTTTTTTTGAAATTATGCTTTTGATACAATTCTTCAACAAAAAAAATTACTGATAAATAATTTATCACTAAATTAGTTATAAATATTTTTGATATATATTTTTTATTTTTTAAAAATTATTTTGAATGATTTTCTAATGGAGTTATTTCTAAATCGATCACTAAATCAATCAAAAATTTATTAGAGATTTTGAGATATATTAATTATTTTTTATTATTTTTTTGATGGAAATCTATCAATGATCCATAAAAAATTTCTAATGGATCACTTCATCAATAAATTTCATTAGTGAAGTCCTTATTTCTAATATTGTGCCTCCATGCGGTCTAATCTAGGAGATGGGGTCTCGGGTTTCTTATTGGTGGGGCATCGGGGTTTCCTTTTTTTTCTTTTTTCCTTTTTTTTGGTGCTCTTCTCTTGATGCTTGTCATTTTTTTTTAATACTTAGTATATTTTTTAGTAGATTTATATTATCCACGTTTATCCTTTAGCTGATTTGATTTACTCATGTTTAATCATTGAAATATAAGTTAAAAATTAATTATAGCATTTTCACATTTGATAAACATGAGTATATACAATCTTTTTTTAGAATTTGATTTTTTATCCATGTATATACTTTACGTGACTAAAATGCGTGGGTGTATGTGACTTTTCTTGTAGATATTCTACAAGTTTCAAGTCAGATTCTTCATAAATTAACCATTGATCTTTAGTATTTCTCAAATACTCAAGGATGGTTTTAATAACCTTTCAATGGTTCTCTCCTGGATTAGATTGGCATCTACTCACTACCACTGGTGAGTATGCCATATCTGATCTCGTACATATCATGGCATACATTATAGAACCTACTATCAAAGCATATAGAATTCTACTCATATGATTTTTCTCTTGAGGAGTTGTCGGATAATCCTTCTTCGAGAGAAAAATTTTATGGCCTATTGAAAGATAGCTTTTCTTAGAATTCTCCATACTAAACCACTTTAGCACAGTATTTATGTACATGGACTAGAAGAGCCCAAGCAGCCTCTTAGATCTATCTCTATAGATCTTCATCTCTAGGATGTAGGATGCTTCTCTAAAATCCTTCATAGAGAACTGTGATGATAACCAAATCTTTATTTCTTGTAATATAGGAACGTCATTCCCGATTAAGAGAATGTCATCCATATACAAAATAAGAAATACTATCGCTGAATCGTTTACCCACTTGCAGATGCAAGATTTTTTCGTTCTTAACGAAGTCATATGTTTTGATCATCTTATCAAAATATATATTTCAACTCCGAGATGCCTGCTTCAATCCATAAATAGATCTCTAAAGTTTGCATACTTTAGACTCATCATGGATGTGAACCCTTCATATTGTATCATATATACCTCTTCTTCCAGCTCTCTATTTAGAAAAATTATCTTCACATCTATTTACCAGATCTCATAGTCTAGATGTGCAGCTATCGTAAGCACGATCCGAATGGACTTGAGCATTGCCACAAGAAACGATATCTCATCATAGTCAATACCATAATACTGACAATATCTTTTGGCAACCTGATAGGCTTTATAGATTTCCATCTTTCTGTATGCACCCCTTTTTTCTTTTAAAGATCCACTTACGCTCTATAAATTTTATCCCTTCATGTGGATCAACTAATGTCCATACATCATTGATCTTCATGGACTACATTTTGGATCTCATGGCTTTTAGCTATCTTTCAGAGTTAGACCTCTACATTGCATCCATATAAGTGATCAGATCCTCATCATTCTCGTCAAGCTCAATAAGGTCGCCATCCCGAACAAAAAAATTATAGTATCTATCTGACTAATATGATACTCTACCAGATCATCTTAAGGATGGCTCCACATTTGGCTTCGGGTTTGATGCAATCAAGTCCAATTCAGGTTTAGTCATTGGTGTTGGTTCTCCTTCCTATCAAACTTTCTCAAGTTTGACCTTAGAAGCACTAGTTCCTTTTCCAAGAAACTTTTTTTTCAAAAAGGTTGCTCTATTGTTGATGAACAACTTTTGTTCTTCAACATGATAGAAGTAATACTCTTTTATCTCTTTGGGATACCTCACAAATAGATATTTGTTAGATCTTGATCCAAGCTTGTCTATTTTCAAATGTTTGACATAAGCTGAACAACGCCAGATCCTAAGGTATGAGAGTACTGGCTTACATCATATCCATATCTCATATAGTGTTTTACTTACAGACTTACTTGAAACTCTATTCAGTAAGTAATAAGCCAACTCTAGTACATATCCCCAAAAGAAGATCGATAGACTTGCAAAGCCCATCATGGATCAAACCATATCCAACAAGGTTCGATTCCTCCTTTCAGACATCTCATTGAGCTGTGGTGTCTCAGGAGAGATCCATTAGAAGAGAATCTCATTCTCTTTCAAATATGTCAAAAACTCGATAGTAAGGTATTCACCTTTAGTCTAACTGAAGAATTTTAATATACTTACTAGTTTATTTCTCTACCTCAGTACAGAATCATTTGAATATTTCAAACAACTCAGACTTATGCTTCATAAGGTAGACGTACTTATACCTAAATAGGTCATTTGTAAATGTAATGAAGTAGTCATATCTATCTCTAGTACTTATGTTTATAGGTCCACATACATCGATATGTATGAGATCCAAAAGCTCAGTGGCTTATTTACCTTTTCCAATAAAAGGTGACTTGGTCATCTTCTCAAGTAGACAGGAATCATAGCCTGATAGTGATTCACAATCACTGACTTTGAGGATATCCTTTTGAGCTAACATGTTTATCCTACTCTTGTTAATATGATCTAGCCTATAGTGCCAAAGATAGATATCTGAGACATCATCTATCCTAAGGCACTTACTAGACGTGTACACTATACTAATAGGCTGTGATAATGTATAAATACCATTATTCATTTGTCCATGCATCATAGTAATACCATTTATAATGACATCATAATGATCTGTCTTTATTGAAAATTCATAACCGCTCATGGCTAATTAGCCTACAGAAATAATATTCAATAAGAAACTAGGACAAAAATAATAATCACTAAGAACAATGATATTTGATTTGAATACAAGCTTAATGTTCCTAAAGCTAGAATTGGGTCAGATCTTTCTTCTTCAATATTTAGGAATCTCTCGCCTTCTTCAAATCTCTTATTGACCTATAGTTCCTGCAATGAATTACAAATATTAATAGGACTACTAATATCCAATATCCAGATAGTAGAATCATAAATAGAGAAGTTACAAGATGTTATCATATAATTATCTTGTCTAGCAATAGCTTGTTTCTTTCTCTTATTTAGCCTGTTTGGATCTAATGGGATAATGTATAGAGGATAATTCTTTTTTCAGTGCCCTGACTTCTTATAATAGAAGCATTCTACTTGACTTTGGTTGAACTTGGGCTTCTTGATTTGACTGGGCTTAGATGTCATAGTACTTTGTACCTTCTTGTTCTTCTTCTTTTTTCTTTTCTTTCCCAAGAGGTTGATATCTAGAAGAAGATCCTCCTACTAAATTCACCATCTTCTATTAGAGTTGGTGATCCTTCTCAAAGGTCTATAGCAATCCCAGTAAACCATGATAGTTCACTACAGGCTTAGTCATTCTATAATGACTAAGAAAAGAAAGGTAGGATTTGGGCAATGAATTCAGTATCGCATCTTTCTCAAGCTACTCTAACAAGAAAAATTTGAGTTTGCTCAGGCACTCGATCATATATAATACATAGTCTATGATCGATGTTCCATCCTTTATCCTGGTATTGAAGATGGCACAACTAGATTTGTGCCTCTCAATATCATTTGGAGTCCTAAAGGATTCTTGCAATATTTGTAACATGTCCTTTGGCTGAGCATCCTCTAATTTACAACTGAATTCATCACTCATGGATGCCCACATGATACAGCGAATAGTGATTCAGTCATTGAACTACTTCTGCTAAGTATCTTGGATAGTACCTTGCATGTTCGATGCGAGCTCCTCAGGTGCCGAATCTGTTATCATATAAAGGATGCGCTCATGCTCTAAAATAATCTTGAGCTTTTGATACCAGCTATCGAAATGGGTCCCATCAAATTTTCACTATCTAATAGTGATCGAAGAGACAAAGAAGTGGGCATATCTAAAAGAAAAATAAGAACCTTATTAGTATATGAATCATTTAATCTTAAAGACATGAACTTTAGTCTAAAGGTCCTTCTACTATTTTGTATAAATTGATTGTCTCTACTTTCAATTCAAGAAATTACATTAATTTCTTAGCAGGTACTACAATCCATACAGACTACACATAAGCCCAACTTTGGTCAGCCCACCCATGTGCATTAGCAAGTAGGTTATTAATCAATTATTTCTCCAAATAACTTCTAGTAATTTATTTTGCCCCAAGAGCTTTTTTAGTTGGCTTTGGCCTTCTCTACAAGGTCTGGTTAGGTCCAACCATTAATATGACTGACTGAGTGCATCTAATAAATAAATAATTAGGCCCCACTTTGGCTGGCCAATCTAACCACTTATCAAAGGGATGCGACTGAGTTATCATATTATAAATGATAATTCCAATAGTAGATGAGCATCAGATCTTTGGAACTCCAATGATCATTAGACTAATAGACCCATTATCACTCAACTTAATGGAAGGCTATGATCTTGTTATCTCTATAATAATTTTATTTTATGGATCTAATAATTTAGAGGATTTAATTATATGTTAAAAGAAGAATAGAAAAGATCAACTAGAGTCAACAATTCTCTCACTGACTTCACCAAGTCTTAAAGAGGACTAATGACTAAACCTTAGTGATATGGGTTAACTCGAATTACTAAGTAATCTAATCAAAACTTAATTCACCAGGATGGCCAGGTAAGTGAGATCGGCAGAAGGGATATGCCATTAACTCACCATAGACTCAATTTATGCGAGTAGCTTCCAAAGTAAAGATCCTCGATCAAAACTGTCAGACTTACCTTAGATACCATCTAGTTAATCAGTTTTGATTTGATATACCTAATAATTCAGGCTTGACCATTAAGTCACAATCAAGATCCATTTAGTAGAAACATGGACTTGATCAGCTATAATTATTGAGAATTGATCAAGAGAAGAATTGACCTAATCTAGATTAATAAATAATTAGATTTGATCAATTGCTAAGTCCATTATCTATATGATTTCTATCCCTAGGTTTAACTTAGTTAATGGATCTTGATTTGAGCTAATCCTATAATCCCAAGGTTTATGAACATGGCATTAGATCCTTAATTCTCCAATCTAGATCTCTTGGTTTCATAACATAATTCTTAATTAAATTTATGAACATTAAACCTTTTCAATATGTAAAATAATTTTATATAATTTTATGCAAAAATGTTCTATTCTAAAATTAGGGTCGACCCCTTCCTGATAGGAGTCGACTCCGGCTAGCATGTCGACCCATAAGTCAGCTTCTGTGACAAAATAGAAAACTAAAATGTTCCACCTGCAGTAAGCGAGTCAACCCTAATAGAAAAGGGGTCGACCCCCAAGAATAGAGGTCGACTCAAATAGGATAGGAGTCTGCCCCTGCAAGCATGCCAGTAACTATTGCAAAGTTTCAGACTTTTTGATTTTTGTATAAGACTTGATAAAATCAATCATAAATCCCTTTTAGATCTCATCTAAACTTATTTATGATTCCAAATTTTATTTTCAATGATTAGATTTATCTTTTCATACAACTTTTATATCAATTACAACAATCCTAGGGTTTCATAAATCTAGGATTTTGCAGAAAAGTAAGTTTTGATCCTTTTGCATTTTTCTTTCATGAAAAATCATAGTGGCACTCCTACATACCATAAGAGAAACCTATCGAATAGAAAGAGAGGGCCTTTAAACTCTTTCTTCCCTTATGATCGGATGGCATGGTGATTTACCCAATCTAAGTACTAAGTTATAAGAAAATAAACTAATCTAATCATCTTTCAGGTCTGATTTAAAATATAGATCCCATCTATATTAGATCAAATACATCATATGTATCATAAAAATTAGATTTTTATAGAATATGTATGCACATCATATCATAAAAGGAACCAGATGATGCTCTGATACTACTATTGGAAAAGTGTAGGGATTTTATACATGGTTTTCAAAACTTTTTCCTATCCTAGAGTAGGCAACAAGGGGTGTTGGTCTTCCAAGTTTCTCATGCACAACCCTTTTGTGTGATGAGAAAGATGAGGCAGTATTTAGGTTAGGCACATGAGAATATGCAATCCAACATTTGGACTCTTGGTTCTCATCCAATTTAGTTCAAATCAAACTATCTTCGATTAGACCCAAACATATGTGTTAACCTAATTTAATTAGCCTCTTAATCTCTTGATCAAATCAAGGATTAATTGAGTCCAAGATCTGATCTAATCAAGATCTCATCTTCCTTGGTGATTAGGTCATCTAATAACCTAATCAGCTTAGACCTAATTGAACAAATTAACAATTTGATTTTAATTAACAAATTAAGTCAATTAACATCTAATTGTTAATTAATCAAATTGAGTCAATTAACAATCTAATTATTAATTAATATTTTTTAAATTAATTATATTAGGTTAATCATCAATTATATAGATAATTATATCTTTCAATAATTCATAATTATTGATCAGCCATCTGATCGGATTGAAACTTCTATATGTGTGTCCCCATAGATTCGAACACTAAGCTAGTAATATAGAAATAAATTTTTTATACCAATCAAAGTGACCATCTATCAATGGTACCTAACGTCCAAATAGAGTCAAATGTAGCGAAGCAACATTCATAACCTACTGGAATATGGTTACTATATAATTCATTCCTTTGATCAATAATGCTCAGAAAAACTTCAGAATTTACTGTCAACTCGGGATCGGCTCATCCTTATAGTATCTCAATCTACATAATTTTATGACTCCTCACAAAGACTATCCTAACTAATATTTTGCTAAATTGAGATATATTAAAATATTCTCTCTAATTTTACTTAGAGTGGTCAATTTCTTCTTGACTTATGCACTGAATTAACAAGTACTTGACTACACTCAAAAATTTTTTATCACTAAATTATAAATTCAAGTAGTCTGGTATCAAAGTACAGTGAATTGCTTACAAGTTACCATGATGATCTCAGATCGGAGGGATATGTATACCCATATCTCCTCATATAACACTCTTGACAGCAAAGTGCCCCAAAATAGTCACATTCAGTGCAGATCAATATCCCATCTATATGCCATACCAGTATCCATACACTTCTTGGTTAAGAGGACAACCAATCCATATGGTATATAATGACCTATATTTGATATAATTATTGTCCTTATTAATAATGTATCATTTGGTCGTGAGCAAGTTTAAGAATTATACGATAAATCCTCCTTCATCATATTAGAAGTAGTTCTAAGGACTTTGATTACAATAATAATGTTCGATTAAGAAAATATACAATCATATGATGAAAAATGCTAAATAACTTTTATTAATATATGATTCATATACAATTACAAAAATGAATTCAATCATCTACAAGCTAAACGATTGATTTTAGAATATAATTTCCAACACTTTCCTATAGCTGATACACAACATGGCCTATCTCTACGAGGTGGTCGTCGACTTCAACCTAGTGAGGAAGAAGCTTGAGGGCAACCTTTAAGTGATGGAGGATGCCGCCCAAGCCCGGTCTAAGTTCTTAGCCACAAGGGAGCTAGTTACCCAACTTGAGGGTTCTCTCACTCTCGAGTGCAGTCTCATGGAGATGCGCCAATGGAGAATCGCTGAGCTCGAGGTGGAGCTTCAGGCGAAGGAGGTGACTGATGAATCATGATGTTGTCGTTAAGACACCATATTTTATCAGTTTAATTTTGACTTCTTAAATAATTAAAAATATATAGAGAGAGTAGTGAGTCGAATCAAATCCATAGAGAAGATAGTGCTATAAATTTGAAATATTTGATTTTATAAAAGAGAAAAAGATTTTTAAAATAAAATTAAAGTCAAATAATAAAATTATAAATAAAAAATAAAAATTAAATAATATAGAAAGATAAACTTGATACTAAGATCTAATATTTAGATCTTAGCATCTACTTACAATAAAAATAAATTTGCAATTAAAAGTAAAAAGCCAAAATTTAAAGAGCATAAAATAAATTTTGCATTAATTTAAAATTCAAAATTTAAATACATGAAATTCAAAAGATAAGAAAAAGAAAATAAAAATTGGAGCAAGTGATCTTGATTTCGGATCGACGTTGGCGTGGAGATGGCATGGAAGATAAGCTCTTTCTCTCCACCTTCTACCTCGAAGCAACCATCAACCCAAGCATGGCTCCTACCTTATACCATAGCCTCCTCTTGATCAAAAACAACTATTTTTGATCATCTGGTGGCCTTTAAATAGAGAAGAGAGCAGCGTGGATGAAAAATCATGATGAAAAGAGGAATAAAACTCTTGAAATAGGTCAAACTAGCTTCTCCGCTGTTAATACAAACCCCTGGGTCTATAGGCCTTTGGATGGTGATCGAATGGTTCAAATTCACCCAAACTCTCATTGTCAAGAGCTCAAATGATTCAAATTTGATTTTGGCTATCAGATCAAATGATTGGAAGAATTTGGGCCATTGGATCGTGCTCAAATGAATTCTAGACTCCTGATCAAACTGGAAACCACCCCTAGACTGTTGGATTTTGACCAAAAGAGAGCACAGCCGTCGAATGGCACAAAGAAGGAAGCCTGGGCTCCTGGATCAAATTGGATTTCATCCCAATCATTAGATTTTGATTGAGAGTGAGAGCAACCGTTGGATCGTGCATCACTTGCCCCCGCCTACCTATAAACTAGGAGTAGATCGCTTCCACCAAAGACTTGGAGCAATCGCTGTGCGACATGCCTCCTAAAATTATTGAAGTACCCCCATGAGCCATATGAGATCTTTCGTGGACCCTTTAAGGGTCCACACTTGCCACATCACCGTCGGTCCACCATGGACCACGTGACTTATGCGTTAGGATGACATCAGCTGAAGGGGGAAGGGGCTGGGCCATGGGAGCGTGGGCTGCTGATCGGGCTTGGCTTGGCCGTAGGCTACTAAGCAAGCTTGCGAACGTGGGGCCGAACTCGGGCATGCGGACTGGCCTAGTGTAGGCTATCTACACTGTGTCAGCTGGGCCGGGCCCCTTTTTTATTTTATATATATATATATATACTTTTTATTTTCCTTTTCCTTTTTTCTTTGCATTTTCGTACTAGATCCATTTTAAATCTGGTTTGCTCCAAATTTTCTTCATTTTAATCAAAAAGTTAAGCTCTTTTCATTAATGAATATTTTTTTATAAAAAATAAATAAAATATTATTTTTTAAAAAATAAATTAATTCATAAATTAATATTTTTATTAATGAATTTATGGTAATTATCACACCCTCCAACTTAAGGTTTGCTCGCCCTTAAGTAAAGAAAAATTTTGTTTTAGATACCTTTTAAGCTTAGTATTTTAAATTTTATCTAGTAATTTTCAAAAGGGCCATTGATGTTCAATAGAGCATAAGTAAGGTATATCATAAGGATATTAATACTTAATCAATATTAAAATTAAGTAAAGAATATAAAATTTTTTTTGAACTTTTTCTAAAATATCCCTACCACCATCTCTAAATTGTCTAAACTTTCATATGGACAAATGTATTATTACTTCCGTACTTCATTTATTAAATTTTTTTATTCATATTATCCACTTTTTGATGGAATACCATTGCTTACTTAGACAACGAAACTCGGTTACTTGGTGAATAATTAATTTTTTTTAAATATTGTACCACTATTGAGTGTCTTAATCTCTTAAGCTTTCTATCTGATCCATGTAGCGAGTTTTGCACCAATGACTCCCAAACTAGTTGGCTTTAAGACACTAGATATAAAATATCCTTTGAGCTTACTAACTCGAATTAAACAAGCTATGAGTAAAGCTTGCTTTACAACGAGCTTCTTTGTCCTTTTTATCTTTTGATGTGAAACTCAATGCTTGCTTAAGCAAAGAGGCCTGATTACTCAGTGAGAAGTACTTAAAAATTATTTTATTTTAAAAATAAGATTTATGAAGAAATGTATAGTTACCTTATGCAAGCCCATAAAAAATAAATTTTTTTTTGATGCTAGTAGAAAAAATCAAAAAAGCTCTAGATTTAACTCTTTATTGAATTTTCTTAATACTTGATCCCTCAGTATTGTAAGCGCACCAACTGGCATCACCTCTTTCTGATATCAATTGATGTTCTATGATATCCCTCGAACGCCAATCATCCTTGGCATCACAAGCTCTGATATCATATTGTGGAAGTTTCCGATCTTTAGCATGGATCTGAAAAATCTATGACGTTCTCTATGGGTAGCACACCATCGATCCTCCACCTAGATTTATGATGGGATGCCTCCCTCCTTGGGCCTGAGAAAGATGCCCCCCTTCTCTAGTGCTTCTTCAAGAATCCTAGGGCGGCAACTCTAGAGAGAAGAGAAGAAAAGAGTTGAAGAAGAAAAGCTCTATATTCCACAGCATAATGAAACCTAATACAGCCTATATATTTATACATAGCCATTAGGCCCAACCAAAAAACTCTTCAGCTAACCCAATACATGAAAGCACTCACCAAGCCCATGTACACCTATGTCTCCCATGCTCTCATCCTCTGGATCTTGACCCAACCCATATATGAATTAGCCCCCGTAAGATCTCTCAAAATAGGCCTTAAGACCCCTAGGATCAATCCAGATCCTAGCCCAAAATAGACCCTCGCGTAACTCTGTCCGTGCACTGAGCTGGCTAAGTTCCATTAGTTTGGCTCAGTCTGAAACTGAGTCAGCCCAGTCCTGTGCCGTGCCAGCAATTTCGAACGCATAGCTCTCTATTTTTTCTGTGCTCTGAGATTTAGTCGATCCAGTTTTGGACTGAGCCAGCTAACCTACAGAAAATCTTTTTTCTACAGTCTTGATTCTCTGATTTTGATTCCTTGCTTTACCTTGTATCCTAGATCTCTGAAGCACCAACCAAGCCCCTGGAATCTACAGAGCCAACCCCCTGACTCCTCCCATGGCCTCCCAAAGCTTGGGAGCACCACAAATCCTCACAAGTATCTCATAAATTCTCTGATCTATACATTAATTTTCTTTTAAAAATGCTTAGTTTGGCTTAATTCTTAAGCATAATCAGATGCCTAAAGGCTAAATACTAACTTCTTCGAGGACTTTTTTAAAAAAATTATTATTCTCCTCTCCTAACTTAATCGATATTGTTAGGAATAAAATAGCTCCCACTGAAGTCCGATAAGATGTCCGATCTCAGTGTGATTCCATCTGGAGTTGTGGCAACCATGACCAAACTTCAATTAAGCTGCTCTCCTACTCCAATCCAATTTAGGAAGGCCAACCTCTAGCCCATGTATGATAGATGACCTTCTCAACTGCAATCATGAGCTCTCTTCCAATGACTGCAGAACTTATTAAAGGCATACTGAACTACGTCTAGATGAACGTAAATAGTGAAAAAGATTATCATTCAACTAATTCTGATCCTTGGCTTAAGGTAAATAGTAGGACTCCATCAAGTATCGAGTCCTAGCACAGCCCGACCTAGCCTAATGGTCGACCTTGAAGGTGACCAAATTCCTTCATCATAGATGGTAAATCTCACCAATACTGCATCAAGGACCCTGGCCAAATTTCTGTCCAGCCAAACTCCTTTCTAGCTGGACTCCTTTTCAATCAAATTCTTCTACTCCACCTTACGAATGGCAGATCCTGGCACTCTTGCACCAAGGACCTCAACTGAACAAACTTGATCGATGAAAGGACTTCACCAGCAACATAAGTCCAAACTTCTCCCAGAAGCCAACCTTGAATGTGGTAAAACTTCTGAAAGTAGCTAAAGCAACACCAGCAAGAAGCCTAGAGTCCTAACATTCATCCTCTCAGCTCCTAATCAATCTCGAATCTCTACTATCCCGACTGATCTCCTTTAAAAAAGCCTGGTTATAGTTCTCATTGAAGATTCTACCATTCCCTCTCTAGCCTCTAGTCCAAAAGCCCACATCTACTTTCGATCGACTCTAAAAGTGGTCAAACTCTGGAAAGCTGTCAAAAGTAGTCTCAATAGAATTCAATCACAAGTCTGCCTTTGAGTTTGGCCAATCAGACTTTGAATCCTTCATCCCAATATGAACAACCTACTACTAAGCACAAATATCTTCAACCTCTCATCTAAACTCTAATAAATAAAATCTAACTATTTATAAGTCATGACAAACGATAGCCCACTCTTCATAACAAACTTTACATGGCCTAAATGATCTACTAGCATTCTATTATGGTTGTCATTCCCATTCTATTATGAGCTTCACCTATAAAAGGTACCCTCTAGATACTCCTTTTCTAAGCTCTCATGCCCACTTACACTCTCCTGAGTACTCCATTTTTGTTGGTCAGAAAACTAACTTGATCGTCGGAGGATCCTATTGGAGCCACCCACCTCTGGATTGGACTTTGCCTTGTAGGACCTGTCGGTGATCTTGACTTCCCCAACTCCAGCGAACTCCAGCGTCAACACCATTTTCTGCACCAATAGGATTGGTGCTAGAGGAAGGGATTCATTGAGCCCTTATTTTTGATGGAAAATATGCAGGGTTTTATGCATGAATTTTAATTTTTTTTTAAAATATAATGTAGTGGAAGTTGTAAATTAAACCATTTAATCTATAAAAGCATGTAATCAAATTACTAAACTTTACAACTAGGATCTATAACATGTTATAATGCATTCTTAAATTTGAAAATAAAAGATTTGGTATTGATCAAATCAATATCCTAGATCTAGAATAATTCTAGATCTAAATCCTAGATTACATCTAGGTGAGAGAAGAGATCAAATCCCTTACCTTCATGAGGGTCAAGAACTCTACGGTTAATTGTCATTGTTGCCTTTGAAGCCGCACATATGTCCAGCCTCTATAGAAAGTTCACACAAGACTGTAACAAAATTGGAGGTTCATCGAATGAAGATCCGCTCGAAGTGCTAGCTTCTCACGGATTCCTCCTGATGGTTAATTTAAAATTTATTCTTTGGATCTCTTGGACACTCCAAGAAATAAAGAATAAGAGGAGGAATAAAGAAGAAATCCAACCTTTGGATGTTTCAAAAATTAGAAATAAAATATATTAGAAAAGATCTTAAGAGAAGACAAATCTTCTCTTTCAGGACATCAATGATTAATATCCTGAAAACATCTTTATGCTAGGACAAGGTGAGACCTTCTCCTCTAGACTTTTTTCACATTTTCAGGTCTTACAATCTCTAATTTTTAATCCAATTAAAATATGATTAGTGCAAGCCTAATTATGGATGATCCTAGTCCAACTAAAAAATTAATTAAGTTAGGTTTAAACTATATTTAAATCTAATTTAAATCCTAACTCAATTAGGAATTAGGTGCACTCAAATCCTAGTCCAACTATGAATTATTTTTTTCTTGCAATTGGCTTATCCAATAAATTAATTAAACTTAATCTAATTAAGTTCAAACTAATTTTAATTAAATCTAATTCAATTAGACTTGATCTCAATCTGATTGCTCAATCAAATTGAGCCAATTAACAATATAATTGCTAATCAATCCTCCTGCAATACTTGCATTAGGTCAAACATCAATCATATTGATAGTTTGATCTAAAAATGATTCTCAATCATCGATTAACCATCTGATCTGATTATAATCTCTAATGTATGTGACCCCATAGATTTGAACCTAAGCCGATAGCATAGGAACTAATTTCTATACTAATCGAAGTAACCATCTAGCAATGTTCTCGACGTCTCGATAGGTTGAATGTATGCAAAGCAACATTCTTAGAATCCTAGCCCATGGTTATCATATAATTCATTTTTTTAACCAATAATGCTCAAGATGACTTCAAGTGTGCTGTCAATACTCATACAAGTCATCTTTATTGTATCTCAAAATTTTGTAAATCCTATGACTCCTCACGAGGATTACCTAAAGGTTTTGTTAAATTGAAACACAATGAGTCATTGTCCCCCCAAGGTTAATCAGGAGTGGTCAATCCTATCTTGACTCAGACTAATTTTACAAGCCCTTGATTATACCCAAAAATTTTTTGAACCTATATTAGAAATATAGGCAGTCCGGCATCAAAGTATAGTGAGTTGCTTGCAAGTTACCATGGTGATCTCAGGTTGGAGAGATACTTATACCTATTGGCCTTAGCTAGCTACTCTTGACGGTAGAGTACTACATTGGTCACATTCAGTGTAGATGTACTCCTATATCTCACCTAGATATCATACCAGTGTCTTCACACCATTTGATTATGAGGACAACCAATGCATATGGCATACAACGATCTATACTCGATAAGTTATCATTCTTATTAATAACTTATCATTTGGTCATAAACAATTTAAGAACCATCCGATAAATCCTCCTTTATCGATTGATTATGGTTCTAAAAACTTTATCATAATTTAGGAGTTCATTTAAGGAAGATAGAATTTTTATGATGAACTAGCCAAATAACTATTATTATTAGATAATTTATATACTAATTTCAATCATCTATGACTTAGATGATTGGCTTTAGAATATATTTTCCAACAACACCCACTTAGACTAAAGCCAATTAAAATGATATCAAATATTCTATCTTTCACTTGAGTTTGTAGAACTCCTTAGTTCCGAGGCCTTAGAAATGGATCTGTCAAGTTCTCCATTTCCATCGATCTTCCAAAAATCGACGTCACCATGATCTAAAATCAAAAGAGGTAGCAATGCAGAATATGCTAGTCCTTTGGTTCTTTAGCCTGAGCTATGGCTCCAGTGTTAAGATAGGACTAGACCATCGGTGGAGGGTGCCACTCCTAACCTACTAATGAACCTCAGCTACTACACAACTTACATTGCAGCATCATATGCCATGATGTGCTATACATCACTTAACTAAATAGGCTACAGTATCTTGCTTGGAACCTTTCCAGCAAATTGCACCTACAATTAGAGTATGACCCAACAATCTCTTGTTATCATCTTGATCTAACTAAAAATTAAAATTAAAATATCCACAAGTTTTAAGTCAGTATCTCCATATTTGAGTCACTAGATCTTAGTATTTTTTAAATACTTAGGAATTGTCTATACAATCTTCAGTGGTTCTTACTTAGATCAGACTAGTATCTACTCACTATCTTTAGTGAGTATACCATATCTATTCTTTGAACATGGAGAAATTATATGACAGCTAATCTTTTATTCCTTACAATGCTGGAATGCCATTTTTGACTAAGAGAATTTCATCTACAGACAATACAAGGAATAACACTATATAATATTTTGCCCACTTACAAATATAGGGTTTGTCTTTGTTCATAACAAAGACATACATTCAAAATGTATGTTCTAAAATTGAGATAATAGCCAAATAGGCTTTACAAGTCTTTACCTTTCCATTTGTACTATTCTAATCCTTTTGAAAATCCATTCATATCCAATGGATTTTATCCCTTTAAGTGAATCTTCTAGTATCCATACACTATTGATTTTCATAGACTTCAATTTGGATTATGTGGCTCCAAGTCACTTCTCAGAGTCAGACTACTGCATTGCATTCCTATAGGTGATCGGATCCTTATTATTCTCATCGATCTCAACAAGATCGTCGTCTCGAACCTAGATACTAAAGTATCTATCTAGCAACGTGATACTGTACTAGATCTTCTTAAAGGTGCCACTTTAATGGACTCCAGATTTGATCTGATCAAATCTAGTTCTGTAGGTTTACTAGATTATGTCGGTTCTTTTCTACCAGTCAAATTTCTCCAAGTTCAACTTGATAGGCATCAGTTTCTTCTCTAGGAAATTTTTTTCCAAAAGAAATGTCCTACTGTTGATGAACATCTTATGTTCTTCAACATGGTAGAATTAATAACCCTGAAATATCTATTAGACCAAGATCCAAGTTTATCTATGTACAAACCTTTGACATAGGCCAATCAACTCCAAATCCGAAGATGAGAGAATCTAGGTTTATGCCTGATCCATATCCCATATGTAGATTTATAATAGATTTACTTGATATATATTTTCAGAGTAAAACTAGTAGTCACAAGAGCACAATCTTGAAATAGGCAGACAAGTAAACCCTATCATGGATTGAACCATGTCTAATAAAGTTTAATTTCTCCTTTCAGATACACTATGTTCCATAAAGAAATTGACTTAGAGAGAATCCTATTCTCTCCTAAATATGTTACAAACTTATTGGATAAGTATTCACCTCTTCGATCTGATCGAAGAGTTTCAATACTATTTTCAGTTTATTTTTTTATTTCATTATTGAATTATTTGAATATTTTAAATGATTCAAGCCATATGCACCCATGCCCAAATAGATCGTCTGTAATGAAATATTAATATCTTTCTTTGGCACTTAAGTTTGTAGGTCTACATACATCACTATGTATGAGACATAAAACTTTATCGGCTCATTTACCTTTTTCATTAAAAGATGACTTTGTCATCTTATCAAGAATACAAAACTCACAAGCTATCAATGATTCACAATCATTGATGTTGAGATTTTTCTCTCAAGCTAACCTATTTATCCTATTCTTGTCAAGATGATTAAGCGTATAATGCTAAAGATAGACATCCATAATATAGTCTAACTTGGATGTTTATTAAATGTGTACATTATACTTTACAAGCTGTATAAATGTTAAATATTATTTCTTTATTATCCATGTTTTATTATAATATTATTCATAATAATATCATAATAATCTATTTTATTGATAAATAATAACCATCTCTGACCAAATAGCCAATAGAGATCATATTTATCATAAATGATGGACAATGATGACAATCACTCAAAATGACATATTTTGGAAAATAAGCTTGACAATTTCTAAAGCTAGGATTGGAACAAGACTTTCATCCCCAACGTTCAAGTATTTCTCATCATTTTTAAATATTTTATTTACTTAAAATTTTTGCAACAAATTGCATAGGACTATCGGTATCCCATACCCAGGTAGCAGAATTATATACAAAAAAATTTCAAGGTGTTATCATATAACATCCTTGATAAGCAACTCTTGCTCCTTTCTCTTATTCAACCTGTTATGGTCAAGAAAAGCAAGAAAATTCTTCTTCCTATGATCCTGCTTCTAATAATAGAAGCACTATGCCTAATTTGGATCAATTTTGGACTAATTATTTTGACTGGACATAGAAGCCCCAATACGAACCCATTCGTACTGTTGAACCAAATTTAACTTTTGATACTAATTATCGAAGTTGGGTCCCATAAGTCATCACTGTCTGATAGTGATTGGAACAATTAGGGTTTAGCCTTATTCTATGAAAAAAGAGAATAATGAGCTAATATATATGAATTATTTTAAGCCTAGATACTTGGACTTTAGTCTTAAGGTTCTTCCACTATTTTATTCGAATTGATAGCCTCTACCTTCAATTCAGAGAATTACTTTAATTTTCTAGTAGGTACTAGAATCCACATAGACTACACACAAGCTCAACTTTGGTCGGCCAACCTATGTGCATCTATGGGTAGGTTCATTAATCAATTATTTCTCTAAACAACTTCTAGTAATTTAATTTTTTCCTAGAAATCTAATCAGTAGGCTTTGACCTCCACTATAAGGATCCGGTTAGGTCCAACCATTAACATGACCATACTTGGTGCATCTAACCAATGAATGATTAAGCATAACTTTGGTTGACCAACCTAACCACCATTAGAGAAACACTTTCAAGTTATCATATTATGAATGATAATTTCATTAGTCAATAAGCACCAAGCCTTTGGGCCTTCAATGATTATTAAGTTAATGGACCCATTATCATCCAACTTAATGGAAAGCTATGACTCGATTATCTCCATAACTTTATCATTTTAAGGATCTAATAATTTTAAAGGATTTAAATTATTTGATTTAAGGATAGAAAGGATATGGACCAATTTGCTCCTACTAACTTCACTAAGTCAAGTCCTCCTACTGACTTCTAAAGTCTTTGACAAGGACTAGGATCAACATCGATCCGTGGGCACCTAGATCAGTCTCACTAAATAAAATCAATCTCATTGATTTTCTATGTGATATGAGTTAGCACAAATCAATGACTAACCCAATCAAGACCTGATTAACCATATTGGTCAGATAAGCGAGATCGGTGGAAGGGTCAGCTAAGGCTTACCTTAGACACCATCAAAATTAGTCAGGTAAGTAGGCTGCCAATTAAAAACCATCAATCTGGGATGCCAGACTTATCTTAGACACTAATCGATTTATCAATTTTGATTTGGTCTGTTTAAAGTCTTAGACTCGACCACTGAGCCACGATCAGTATCCATTTATTAGATGTATGGATTTTGATCAACTATAACTATTGAAGTAATCTTTAGAAATGACCTAATCCTAATTAACTATTAATTAGGTTTGATTAATTTTTTAACTTAGTCCATGTTTAATCTAACCCTAGGTCTAACCCAGATCTGATCAAAGCTAACCCATTTCTCTTCAACCCATGTTTTATGAAATTATCTTAGGATCTTTAAATCACAAACCTAGATCCTAAATAATTACTTAATTCTCAATTAAGTTCAAAGCTTATGGGTTTAGGTTTATGGAATCTCAAAACTAATTTCTGATTTGATCATTTAAAATATTTTTAAATTATAAATAGTTTACATTGAATCATATTCAATATATAGTTTTAAATCTGATTAGTTTTAATGTTTTGATCATGTCTTAGGATTTCAAATCTAAAATTTTGTAAAAAGTAAGTTCTCAATTTAAATTCTATAAAATAAATATATCATATACATTCTAGATTCAAAACAAAAGATACATATCTACATATGCAATAATAGGATCTAGATCTAAACATAAAATACATCACATGGATCAGATCATAAATTATTTAAATTTAGATTTAAAATTTAAAAATAAATCATAAATTATTTTAGATCTTATCTAATATATTTATAATTTAGGTTATTCGAGTCAGCACATACTAGGATAATCTCTCCACCGTAACGGATAAACCTTACAGCAAGACAACCTTATAGAAGTATATGCGATCTTAAGAGTTTTATTTTTTTAGATTTAATTTAATATAAATATAATCATATTATAAATCAACCTAGATGCTCTAATATCACTGATGAAAAATATGCAGGGTTTTATGCATGAATTTTAAAACTTTTTTAAAATATAACACAACGAAAGTTATAAATTAAACTATTTAATCAACAAAAGCATGTAATCAAATTATTAAATCCTACAACTAGGACCTATAACATGTTATAATGCATTCTTAAATTTGAAAATAAAAGATTTGGTATTGATCAAATCAATAGAATAATTCTAGATCTAAATCCTAGATTGCATCTAGGTGAGAGAAGAGATCAAATCTCTTACCTTCATGAGGGTCAAGAACTCTACGGTTAATTGTCGTTGTTGCCTTTGAAGCCACACATGTGTCCAGCCTCTATAGAAAGTTCACACAAGACTGTAACAAAATTGGAGGTTCATCGAATGAAGATCCGCTCGAAGTGCTAGCTTCTCACGGATCCCTTCTGATGGTTAATTTAAAATTTATTCTTTGGATCTCTTGGACACTCCAAGAAATAAAGAATAAGAGGAGGAATAAAGAAGAAATCCAACCTTTGGATGTTTCAAAAAGTCTTCATTAAGACATGAAGGTTCATTAGTCCAACTAGAAATTATTTTTTTCTTGCAATTGACTTATCAATAAACTAATTAAACTTAATCTAATTAAGTCCAAACCAATTTTAATTAAATCTAATTCAATTAGACTTAATCTTAGTCTGATTGCTCAATCAAATCGAGCCAATTAGCAATCCAATTGCTAATCGATCCTCCTATAATATTTGCATTAGGTCAAACATCAATCGTATTGATAATTTGACCTAAGAACGATTCTCAATCATCGATTAACTATTTGATCTGCTTACAACTTCTAATGTGTGTGATCCCATAAGTTCAAACCTAAGTTGATAGTATAGAAATCAATTTCTATACCAATTGAAGTAACCATCCAGTAATGGTTTTCGATGTCCAGATAGGTCAAATGTATGTAAAGCAACATTCTTAAAATTCTGGCTCATGATTACCGTATAATTCATCCCTTTGATTAATAATGCTTAAGATGACTTCGAGTATGCTGTCAATACTCATACGAGTCATCTCTATTGTGTTTCAAAATTTTGCAAATCCCATGACTCCTCACGAGGATTACCCATGCCTAGGTTTTGCTAAATTGAAACACAATGAGTCATTCTCCTCCCAAAGTTAATCAGAAGTGGTCAATCTCATCTTGACTCACACACCAACTTCATAAATACTTGACTGTATCCAAAAATCTTTCGAACCTATATTAAAAATACAGACAATCCAGCATCAAAGTACAGTGAGTTGCTTGCAAGATATCATGGTGATCTCAGGTCAGAGGGATACTTATATCCATTGGCCTTAGCTAGCTACTCTTGATAGTAGAGTGCTATATTGGTCATATTCAGTGTATATGTACTTCTACGTCTTACTTGAATGCCATACCAGTGTCTTCATACCACTTGGTTACAAGGACAACCAACGCATATGGCATACAGCGATCTATACTCGATAAGTTATCGTCCTTATTAATAACTTATTATTTGATCGTAAATAATTTAAGAACCATTCGATAAATCCTTCTTTATCGATTGATTGTGGTTCTAAAGATTTCATCATAATTTAGAAATTTATTTAAGAAAGATAGAACTTTTATGATAAACTAGCCAAATAACTATTATTATTAAATAATTCATATACTAATTTCAATCATCTACGACTTAGATGATTGGCTTTAAGATACATTTTTCAATAGTTTTTAAAGAAGTACCTAGTCAAGTTCATCTTCTTTTCCTCTTCTTCAGCTTCTCAACTTTTTTTTCCCTCTGATCTATCTTGCTTTCTAGCAAGATGCCGTCAAAGAAAGCTTTGACCCGACGATCTACCATCTTAGCCATCAGATCCAATCCAAATTAGCCTACTCCAACCACATCGTCAGCACCTTAACCTCTACTAGCAGACATGGTATATTTGGAGCAGTTTAACCTACTGATGCAGCAGGTTAGAGTCCTCACTGAAGTAGTATAGGCCATGCAGCAAGTTTTGGCTCTAGTTCAGTCGGAGAGACCATCATTGGAGTATCGGGATCCGGTGCAAGAAAGATTCACTTAGGCAAGCCGATCGGTAACCCTTAGGAAGGGGAAGAAGAAGATAAAGAGCTCTTGTTCCAATCATGATTCCATCCCTGGAAGATCTCTGCCCCCTTCAACCAACTGCCCTTTGAGATTCATGATTGAAATGATATTCTCAATCAGAAGCTTTAAGAAATGAATCTACGAATCGAGAAACTTCACCACGTTGTCCCTGCTCACCACGATGATATCTATACCAACCCTCCATTCTCCATCCAGATCATGCAGGAGCCCATCCTGCCAAACTTCAAACTCTTCTAGTTTGAGAATTATGATGGGACCATGCACCCAGTCAATCACCTCGAAGCCTTCAGGATTATGATGTTGCTCCATGGCATGCCTGACATCATTTTGTGCTGAGCTTTCTCCTCCACTTTGAAGGAAGCAGCAAGAAACTAGTACTCGAGCCTCAAACTGGGTACCATTTATTCTTTTGACTAGCTAAGCCATCAATTTGCAGCTCATTTTATCAACAGTCGGTGCCAGAGATGAGGTTCAAACTTTCTCATCAACATTAAGTAGAAGGAAGGGGAGTCCATTCAGGCTTATGCTAGCCATTTTAATGCTGCTACTTTGGAGGTCCAAAATTTAGACCAATCAGTTGCTATGGCCGCATTGAAAGATGGCTTCCAAGAAAATGATCTCCTCTTCTTCCTGGAAAAGAAGTATCCCTAGAACTTTGCCGACATGCTAGCTCGGGCTAAGGGCTATGCTCAGGCCGAAGAAGCTTTCAAACTCAAGGATGAAGAAGCCACAGGAGAATGGCAAGCGAGAGAGTCTAGCAAGCCCATTCCTGTAGAGAAGTCGAGTGAAGCTCGATCATGCTTTAGAACCCCTCCTGAGCTTAGACGAGCCCGTACTTCACTCGAGCTTGTCAACCAAGAAGTTCGAACCAGAGGGTGTGGTGAAACTCCTCTCCTAGAAGATTCCACAACTACTCTCCTCTTAATGCTTCAAAAATATAAAATGCTAATAAAAATTAAGGAGCAACTGTCGAGATTGGAGAAGATGCGATCTCACCTAAGCAAGCACAATCCCAATAAGTACTGTCTCTACCATCATGATCAAGGTCACGATACCGAAGAATACATCCAGCTCCAAGATGAGATCGAGAAGCTCATTAGATGAGGCCGACTGGACCACTTTCTATGACATCGACCTGAAAGAAAGGAAGATTGGCCAAAGGCACTACCGCAACTTGAGCCACCTTGGAGGGATGAACCATAAGAAGATCGGCCTTTACTCAGGATCATCAACACCATTGCTGGAGGACATCGTAGGGGGAGGCCAACGAATCAGTAGAGCAAGCAAAGAGATAGAGGACTAAAGAATCCATCACTTTTATAGAAGAAGATGCACAAGGAGTTCAATTTCTACATAATGATGTGATTGTAGTTACTTTGAATATTGCTGATTATAATGTATGCCATATTTTGATTCAAAATGAAAACTCTATTGATGTTTTGTTTTATGATGCTTTCTCCAAATATCTATACCTAATAGTCATATGGGACTAATAAGCTCCCCATTAGTGGGGTTCATCGATGATGTTGTACTAGTCAAAGGAATAATTACTCTACCAGTAGTGGCAGATTGGTACTTAAAGCAATTCAAGGCCCAAGTTGATTTTCTAGTGGTAAAAGCACTCTCTGCTTATAATGCAATTCTTGGCTGATCTAGTTTGAATGCACTTCGGGCTATAGTCTCAACTTACTATTTGAAGATGAAGTTCTCGATAAGACATAGGATCAGAGAAGTCAAAGAAGATCAAGCTCTAGCATGGCAGTAATACACCATTGCCTTACAGGAAGAAAAATAGCCAGATCTTTGTTTGGTAGATGGATTGGATGCCCGGATGATTTGACAAAAGAATGGGGAGAACCTATTGGGGACCTTGTTATAGTCTCTTTAAATGATGAAAATAAAGACCATACTATTTAGATTGGCTCCAACTTAGGAGAAGAAGTCAAAAAGCCGCTTGTCATCTTTCTACGAAAGAATGCAGATGTCTTTACTTGGATCTCTACAGATATGCCTACTGAAATAATGGAACATCATCTGGCTGTCGATCTCAAATGCTAATCTGTGAAGCAAAAGAAGCACAGGTTTGCACTAGAATGGTAGAAAGCCATTGCAGATAAAGTCGACAAGCTTCTCAAGGCTAAATTCCTTTGAGAGGTATCTTATCTGAATTGGATTGCTAATATGGTCCTCATCAAGAAAGCAAATGATAAGTAGAGAATATACATAGATTTCATAAATCTGAACAAGGCCTGCCTAAAGGATAGCTACTTTCTGCCTAGAATTGATCAACTGATGGATACAACTTTGGGCTATAAGCTTCTCTAGCTATAACCAAATCCAGATGGTATCAGAAGATGAGGAGAAAACTACTTTTATGACTAATCGTGGTCTTTATTATTATAGAATTATGTCCTTTGGACTAAAAAATGCAGGTGCAATCTATCAGTGCCTGGTAAATAAGATCTTTAAGGAGTAGATCAACCGCAATATAGAGGTCTATGTGGATGACATGCTTGTCAAAAGTCGATCTTCAATAAATCATATTGTCAATCTGAAAGAAAACTTCAACACTCTTCGAAAGTACAAGATGAAACTGAACCCAATCATATACACTTTTGGAGTTACCTTGGGAAAGTTCTTAGGATTTATGGTGTCGAGGCACGGCATCGAAGCAAATTCAGAGAAGATCTAAGCCATTCAAGCAATATCCACCTCAAAAATAATAAAGAAAGACCAATGCCTAACGGGGAAGGTTGCAGCCCTGAATCACTTCGTTTCTAAGTCGGTGGAATGTTGCATGCCCTTTTTCTAAATCATCAAGTAGCCAAAGAACTTTTGTTGGATTCCTAAATGCTAATAGATGTTTGAGAAATTGAAGAACTACCTTAGCTCACCTCCCCTCCTCGCCAAGCCCAAGCCTGAGGAGGAATTGTTCTTGTACTTGGTGGTCTCTCCCACCACCACACAGCAGTCCTAATCAAAGAAGAGGCAAAAGTGCAAAAGCCAATCTACTACATAAGCTAAATTCTGAGGGATGTAGAAATTAGGTATACCAAATTGAAAAAACTAACTTATGCTCTATTGATTACAGTTAGAAAGCTTTGACCCTACTTCTAGGGGCATACTGTAACACTCTTCACTGATCAACCCATCAAAGTAGTTCTCCACTGGCCAGATATCTTTGGAAAAATAGAGAAATGGGCAATCAACCTTACCGAGTTTGATATTAATTTCCAACCTCGACCATATATTAAAGCTTAGATATTGGCTGACTTTATAATAGAATGCACCATCTCGGATCCAACCAAACCTGAGCAGCAAGAAATTTGTACACCTAGTTTGCAGCCAAACTCTCCTAAAGAAAGAACAGATCTTCCTAAAGACTTTTAGGCCCTAGGATGGTTTATCTAATGCTTCTAGGGTAGGGGCAGCCTTGATTCTTATTAACTCAGGAGTCATTGCAGAATATGCTATATGCTTCGAGTTCTCCGCAACTAATAATGGAGTAGAGTATGAAGCTCTGATTGCAAGATTAGGAATAGCCAAAGAATTGGAAGCAGACCAAGTAAAAGTCTATAGTGACTCATAACTAGTAATAGGGTAAGTCAATGGTACTTATGAAGCTCGGGAGGAAAGCATGAAGAAGTACTTAGATAAGGTAAGAAGCTTGACCTCGGCTTTTGACAGTTTTGGCATCCAACAGATCCTCAGAGCAAAAAATGTAAGAACTGACCTTCTGTTCGAATTGGCTACTTTGGCCCTAAATGAATTATTGAATGGTGTTTTCTTTGAAGTTCTTCAGCATCCGAGTTCAGAGGAGACCCAAACCATAATGCAAGTAGATCTTGAGCCTAGCTGGGTTGACCTATTGGTCCTCTATCTTAAAGAAGGCATTCTCCCTAGAGACCCCAAGGAAGCTCAAAAATTAAGGAATCAGGCCTCCCGTTATGTCTTATATGAGGGCAAATTATATAAGAGGTCTTACTCTTTGCCACTTCTCAAATGCCTCCGACCATCTGAAGCTGATTATGCCCTAAGAAAAGTTCATGAAGGTGTATATGGAAATCACCTTGGGGCTAGATCATTATCTTATAAACTATTTCGTTAAGGATACTACTAGCCAACCATGCAGCAATATGCAACCAACTATGTAAAAAACTATGATCAATGCCAAAAAAATGCTAATGTTCAAAGGCAACCGACTTCTCAACTCATACCCTTAAGTGCCCCATGGCCATTCGCATAGTGAGGAATAGAGATACTTGGGCCATTTTCTATAGCATCAGGACAGTAAAAGTTTCTTTTGGTGGCAGTGGACTATTTCACCAAGTGGGTTGAGGCCAAATCTCTAGTCAAAATCTCTGAAGCCAAGGTACAAGACTTCGTCTGAAAGTCTGTGGTATGCAGATTCGGCCAACCTTGAGTTTTAATCACTGATAATGGGCGCCAGTTCGTGGAAGCTAAGTTAGCTGAATTCTGTGAAGATTTAAATAATTCATATCACTTCACATCTGTAGCCCATCCTCAAAAAAATGGTGAAGCTGAAGTAACTGATAGGACTTTACTGCAAGAAATAAAAGCAAGGCTTGAGCGAGTAAAGAGGATATGGGTGGACAAACTCTATCATATGCTCTAGGCTTATAGAACTACTCAAAGATCGCCAACTGAGAAAACTCCATTTACTTTGGCTTTTGGGATGGAGGTAGTTATACCAGTTGAGCTTGGACTTTCCTCAATGCGAGTTAAAGGCTTCAACGAACAAAATAACTCACAAGATCTTCGGACAAATCTTGATCTACTAGAAAAAAAATGAAAAAGAGTTCAAATTTGGATGGCAGCATACAGGTACAAAGTGGCTCGGTATTATAACTCCAAAGTTAGGAGCAAAACTGATAAATACCATAAAAACACCATTAAAAATATTAATTAATTAATTAATTTTTATTTTCAAGAATTAAATACTTTTATTTATTATTTTTAGAAAATATACTAAATAATGGAAGAGCTTATTTTTTTGATCACAACGAAATAAGTTTGGTGCAAATCGGAGTTAAAACGAGCCCGATATGAATTTTAAAGAAAACGAATTAAAATAAATAAATGGCTTAGTTGGCTCATCCAGCCAAGCCGGCACGCTCAGCCAAGCTATCAAAAGCAACTCAATTGGTGCATCCTAGCTTAGCCGACGTGCCATCCAAGCTGACTCAACCACAGAAGTCAATCGTCGGTTCATAAAATCAGGCGTAGACTGCCAACTCAGCAGAAGGCGCCTAATCATAGGATGCCATGTGGTGGACCAAGACCCTTGAAGGTTTACAGAAAATCTCACATGGCTCAAGGAGGCAAAATGATAAATTTCTATGGCATTGCACGTGCTGATTTGCTATAGTCTACAGTATGACCGGTCTATAAAGATCCATATGAACAGTAATTGCGCCATCCTACGGTCCAGGTGGTTTGCGGACAAGATCAGATGGCGGGGATGTTTTCCTGTTCTGATTCGAATTTCATCTCTTCCATCTACATGATTCGATGGCTCCGAATGCTTCAGAGCTCAATTAGATGGCTAGATTTCATCCAAATCAAGATCTAATAGCTATGGTTATTTGTAACTCTAATTCGAATTCCGTCTGCATGATCTGACAGTCGTGCATGCTCCAGACATTGATCGGACTGCCAGCATTCATCCCGAAGGTGATCAAGCTCCTTAGCATAATCCAAGGGCCAAAATTTCATCATCAAGTCAGATCCAATGGCCAGAATTAATTTCAACTTGATCTAGGCTATTATATATCGATTTTTGGTATTTTTTAGATCGTTTGATCAGGATTTAATGGCCAGAATTCATAAAACTTCATAGGATGCGTCCAACAAGAGTTTTAAGTCAATTTTCTCCAAAATTTTTTCCACAAATGCTGATCAAACTCTATCTTAGTTCCATAACACCTAATAAAGAAGATCTCTCCTCTCCAATACTCTATAAATAAGTCACCAAGCAATCAAATCAAATTATCTTCGATCAAGGGAGGAGTTTGGTATAGGTTAGAGCCATGTTTGGGATTCATGGTGGCTTTGAGGTAGACGGTGACAAAAGGAAGAGCTGGATTTCTACATCATCTCAACGCCAACGTCGATCTAAGATCAAGATCAGCTATTTTTAATTTTTATTTTTTTTATTTTTTTTTAATTTTATGTATTTAAATTTTGAATTAAATTTTAATTAATGCAATATTTGCTTTTATGTACTTTAATTTTTATTACAAATTTAAATTCTTATTTTTTATTTTAATTGCTTTTTATTTTCATCGCAAGTAGATGCTAAGATCTAATTAATAGATTTTAGTACCAAGTTTAATTTTCTACACTATTTAATTTATATTTTTTATTTATAATTTTATTTTTTGATTTTAATTTAATTTTAAAATTTTTTTTAGAAAAATAAAAAAATTTAAAAACTAAAATACTACCTTCTTTGTGGATTCGATTCGATCACTACTTACTACCTATTTTTAATTAATTTAAGAAGTCAGAATTAAACTGATAAACATGATGTCCTAACGATAACATCGTGCTCTTATCAAATTTTTAACATCATTGTCGAGGATGACATGAGTATTAAAATTTTTAATTTTTTTAATTTTCTTATAAATAAAGAATAATTTTGGCAAATGCACTAAGTTTTTGGCATCTTTGCTGGAAAAGGCATGAGCATTTAATTTTTTTGATTTCTTTGATTTTTTTATAAATTAATTATAAATATATTTTTAATTTTTTTAATTTTTCTACAAATATAGCTTACTAACTTTTTTTATTTATTTATTTTGCAAAAAAAAGAGAAAAAGTAAAAAAAAAAGGAGAAGGAACATAGCTTCCAATTTTGCTTGATAAGATCAATCCTAACCCTAGACATTTTTTATTATTATTTATTTTATTTTTAAATTAATTTAAAAATATTCACTTAAATTTAATTAAAAGCTTCATGACAAGAGTAGAAATTCTAATTGCTTAAAGCATCCATCATATTAGTTTTATTTTTATTTGATGATCGTTAGAGACAAGGTAAGCTTTTCAAGTCTAATTAGTTGCATGCATGTAATTTAGTTACATAGAACTCCTTGTCTAAAAGTGACTGTGCATACTCATCTCTAAATCAACTTAAGGGCAACAACCCATTAACAACATAAGATGGAGATTTGATCATACTTTCTTGGCCCATAAACAACCAACCAGCATCCTATATTGACCTAAGCCTTTAATTTAAAATCAATTAGACATCAATCCTAGAAACTTGAGCTCAATAGGATAAGAAATCCTAAGAGTTGAACCAGATTAGGATTAGTCAACTTAAATGGTGTCTAAGAAAGTAGTTCAGGGATAACTGAGATCGAAGAAAGGTGGTTTATAATTGGTTCCATTAGCTTACCTGATCAAGCATAATTGATGTCTAAGGCAAGTAACGGAGGGACTTCCACCAACCTTATACTTACCTAGCCAATTAAGTGGCTGATCTTACACTTGAAGGGCTTGAAGGTGACCTTGATAGTTAGGCGCTATCTAGATCTAGGACAACCCTTAATTAGGATTATTTGCCTAACTTGATTGCTAACTAAAATATTAAACCTAATCAAACCTAATTCCTCTCTCTTAGCTCTAGGACTCCTTAGGACCTCTTCTTTAGAACTCTTCTCTCTTTCTCCTTTACTCCTCTCCTCCTCTAAAAATTAAATTAAATTAAATTAAAAATAATAATTAAATAAATAAAAAATTATAAAAAATTTATAAATAATTAAATAATTAAATAATTAAAAAATCTAAAAAATTTTGAACCATACATTAGGATTGTACTAGTACATGCATGGTAGAAGATCACTTTTTCTGATCTAGTTGAACCCAATCATAAAATTAAATAGCTGAACAATATTAAACCAAATAGCCAAATGGCTAAAAAATTTTAGAGAACCACCTAGGTAGATGAAAGAATACTTTATTCCTTCCACTTATAATCCTTCAACTGGTATCCAATTATCTAATATCCATACTACCCACTATGAGATCAAGTCGACCATAATCTAGATGCTCCCATCTTTTTATGGGAACACCAATGAAGATCCTTATAAACATCTAGATGAGCTTTTAGAAATCTGCTCTACGGTGAAGATTCAAAATTTTTTTGATAATTTCCTCAGACTAATTTTATTTTTGTTTATCATTAAAAGACAAAGCCAAGCACTAGCTTGGCACAATAGGAAGACAAATCAAAACTTGGGTTGAATTGCAACCTGAATTTTTTAAGAAATTTTATCCCATAGGCCGAACCAATACCATGAGGTGAGCTATCACTGGATTTCCTCAGCTTTCAGAGAACAAATTCATGAGTCATGGAAAAGACTTAAGAAACTTCTTAGATAATGTCCACACCATGGTCTGTCTAAGTAGCAAATAGTTCAAGCTTTCTATGAGGGTTTAAGAGATCATTATAAATAAATAGTAGATGTATCTTGTGGAGGTGCATTTATGAGCAAAAGTGAGAACGAAGCCTATGCCTTATTTAAAACTTCAAGTGAAAACTCAATTAATCATGCTTCGTTATCTTTCTACCAAAAGTGGGCAGGAATCTATGATCCAGAATCTAGTTCTAAGACTAATTTGAAACTAATAATTAAAATAGACCTTTTTGTCTAGAAATTAAATCAACTCCTAACCCTAGGTCAACAATCTCCTACACAAAATACATCACCCTCTAATTATCAGGAGATTTGTTCAATCTATGCCAGCCCAACCCATCATGTGAGTGAATGTCTCATGGCTGCACAATTTTCACCTTTCATCCAAGAACAAGCTCAAGTTACGCAAGACTACTCCAAGCCAATTGATGATCCTTTTTCAAATACATATAACCTAGATTGGAGGAACCACTCTAATTTGTTTTAGATATCCTAATAGACTCAAGCTCAGACCCAAATTTCATAAGTACAAAATTATCAAAATAGGCTCCAGCACCAGAATTATGCCTATAATAGTGGTTAGCCTAGTCAGTCTACCCAACCATCATATTATAATCAACCATCATACCCATCTCCTCAATAGATAAATCTAGCCGATGATAGATTTAATCAACTACAATAATTAATTTTAACTCAATAACAATCAATTTTGACTCAACAATAATCTATCATCAGGCTAGAAATTGAAATAAGATAATTAGCTGAGTTTAATGTGAGGAGAGAACTAGGTCAATTATCGAGCCAACCGATTCTCATAAATAACCTAACTAATATCTACCCACCATCTAGACCTAATTATCAATCTAATGTTCCACTTAAGAATCCCTAATTTGAGAATGTCAAAGTAATTTCTAAACTTAAAAGTTATAGGATTCTTATAGATCCATATCAAAATCGGATAAGAGAGGTAGTACTAATGCTAGCCAAAATAAGAATATAGAAAAAGCGGTTAGTACTGAAACTAACCATATAGAAGAATCTGAGTTCAGAACTAGTACTAATGCTGGTTCCAATTTAAATAAGACTGATAAAGAAAAGAAGAGAATGGATGATTTATCTGAGACCTATAAACCAATAGTCAAATTTCCTTTAGCCCTAGAAGCCGGTTATTCTTATAAAAATCAAGTAATGAAGAGCCAATAGAGTTCTTTAAGCAAGATCATATTAATTTATCTTCAGAATAAAAGCCACTTTAGTCATCCTTTCAATATCCATTGCATCAAATTTATCTTTTAATCCAAAAACTCAATTCATGAGCATTCTAGAAGAACAAATAGAAGAAATTCTTAACAAACAAGAATCTCAAAATAGGATCATAAACTATCTTTTCATAATTAATAATAAATATATTAATAATAGGATAATAAACTATCTTTCTAAGATTGGCAATCCAAAACTATTGGAATTTATCAATCTAATATTTGATACAAGATAGATAAGCTACCATGTGTCTAGCTGAAGATGGTAAACTTAGCGCTTATTGAAAGGCAATCCAATATTTAATTTTTTTTATCTAATTTATCTTTTTAGTTTTTTTAAAGATATTTTGAATAAGTTGGAGGGAGAGTTAAATTTTCAAAGAACCAAGCTGGATCAAACGTATTGAGTCAGGTGTATTTTTTTCTTTTCTTTATTGCACCCTTTATTTTTCTTTCTTCATTGAGAATAATATCGATTAAGTTGGAAGGGAGAATAAAATAAAAATTTAAAAATTTTTAAAATTCTTAAAAAAAATTAGTATTTAGTATTTAGACATCCGATTATGCTTAAGAATCGAGTTGAACTAAGCATTTTTAAAAAGAAATTAATGCATAAATCAGAGAATTTGTTAGATATTGAAAGATCAAGTATTAAGAAAATTCAATAAAGAGTTAAGTCTAGAACATTAAAATTTTTTTTTTTGAGTATTTCTAATTTTTTCTACTAGCATCAAAGAAAAATCTATTTTTTATAAGCTTATGTAGGATAACTATATATTTCTTCATATAAAAAAATTATTAAATAAAATAGTTTTGAAGTACTTCTCACCAAGTAACCATGCCTCTTAGCCTAAGCAAGCATTGAGTTTCACATCAAAAGATGGGAAGAATAAAAAAGCTCATTGTAAAGCTAGTCTTAACTTGTAGCCTATTTGATTCGAGCTAATAAGTCTAAGGGATATTTTATACCTAGTGCTTTAAAGCTAACTAGTTTGGGAGTCATCGGCCTAAGACTCACTACATGGATTAAATAGAAAGCTTAAAAAAATAAGATACTAAATAGTGGTACAATGTTATTAAAAAAATGCATTGATTTTTCATCAAGTAACTAGATCTCGTTGTCTAAGTAAACAATGATATTCGTATAAAAAAGTGGACAATGTGAATAAAAAAATTAATAAATGAAGGATGAAAGTAGCAATACACTTGCTCATATTAAAGTTTGATAATTCAGAGACAAAGATAGGGATAATTTAGAAAAATTTAAAAAAATAAAATATTTTTTACTTAATTTTTATATTAGTAAGTATTAATACTCCAATAACATACCTCATTCATACTCTACTGAATATCAATGGCCATTTTAAAAATTGCTATGATAAAATTCAAAATTCTAAAGTTAAAAGATATCTAAAACTAAATTCTTTCTTTACTCGAAGATGAGCAAAGCTTAAGTTGGAAGGTGTGATAAGTACCATAAAAACATCATTAAAAATATTAATTTATTAATTAATTTATTTTATTTTTAAAAATTAAATATTTTTATTTATTATTTTTAGAAAATATATAAATCATTGAAAAGGGTTTATTTTTTGGGTCACAATGAAATAAGTATAGAGTAAATCAAGGTTAAAATGAACCCGATATGAATTTTTAAATAAAAAATTAAAATAAATAAATGGCTCAATCGGCTCTTCCAGTCAAGCTGGCGCACTTAACCAAGCCACCGAAAGTAGCTTAGTTGGCACATCCTAACTCAATCGGCACACCGTTCAAGTCGACTCAGCCACACAAGCCAGCCGCTGGTCCACAAAATCAGGCGTGGACCGCTAGCTCAGCAGAAGGTGCCCAATCATAGGATGCCACGTGGTGGACCAACACCCTTAAAGGGTTCACAAAAAATCTCACGTGGCTCATAGGGGCAAAACGATAAATTTTTATGGCGTGGCGCATGCTGATTTGCTACGGTCTATAGTATGGCCGATCTACAGGATCCATATGAATAGTAATTATGCCATCCTACGGTCCAGGTGATTTGTAGTCAAGATCGAACGACTGGGATGTTTTCTTATTTTGATTCGAATTTCATCTCTTTGATCTGCATGATCTAACAGCTCTGAACACTTCAAAGCTCAATCCGACGGCTAGATTTTATCCAAATCAAGATCCAATGACTGTGGTTATTTTCGACTCTAATTCGAATTCTATCTGCATGATCTGATGGCCGCACACACTCCAAACATTGATCAGATGGCCAGCATTCATCCCGATGGTGATCAAGCTTCCTTAGCACAATCCAAGGGCCAAAATTTCATCATCAAGTTAGATCCAATGGCCAAAATTAATTCTGACTTGATCTAGGCTATTATATATCAAATTTTATTATTTTTAGATCGTTTGATCAGGATTTAATGGCCAGAATTCACAAAACTTCACAGGATACATCCAAAAAGGGTTTTAAGTTGATTTTCTCTAGGATTTGTTCCATAAATGCCGATCAAACTCTACCATAGTCCCATATTGCCTGACAAAGAAGATCTCTCCTCTCCAATACTCTATAAATAAGTCACAAGGCAATCAAATTAAGTCATCTTTGATCAAGAAAGGAGTTTGGTATAGGTTAGAGCCATACTTGGGATTCATGGTAGCTTCGAGCAGACAATGCTAAGAGAGGGAGCTAGAATTCTACACATCTCAATGCCAATGTCGATCCAAGATCAAGATCAGCTATTTTTATTTTTTATTTTTTATTTTATTTTCTTATTTTAATTCCATGTATTTAAATGTTGAGTTAAATTTTAATTAATATAAAATTTACTTTTGTGCACTTTAAATTTTAGCTCTTTATTGCAAATTTAAATTTATATTCTTTATTTTAATTATTCTTTAATTTCATCGCAAGTAGATGCTAAGATCTAACTAATAGATCTTAGTACCAAGTTTAATTTTTTACACTATTTAATTTTAATTTTTTATTTATAATTTTATTTTTTAACTTTAATTCTATTTTAAAAATCTTTTTTTTATAAAAATCAAAAAAATTTAAAAACTAAAATACTGTCTTCTCTATGGATTCGATTCAATTCACTACTTACTATCTATTTTTAATCGATTTAAGAAGTCAGAACTAAACTGATAAACACGATATCCTAACGACAATATTGTACTCTTATTAAAAACATTCAAAGTTAGAGATTTGATGCTATGACAAGCAGACATCTTACAGCTATAAAATCAAAGAAAGCTCATTCCGAATTGGAAAGGCCACTATGAGATTGTGAAAATTATCCGACTTGAAATTTATTACTTGAAGGAGCTTGGAAGGGCTACACTCCTACGACCCTGAAACTCAAAAAATTTATGAATGTATTATTAATAACCTTATTTCAATAAATTTTTTTTACTTTAATATCCTTGTCTTTGGTATAAAACCATGCAATGGCAAGAAATTACCCCATCGAATCTCATTCTCAAATGAAATAGAAGGCCTTCGGTTCTTAAATAGAAGGTTAATCTCATCTTAATGAGGATGAAGACCTTCAGTTTTTAAAGAGGAGGTTAACCTCATCTTAACGAGGGTGAAGGCCTCTGGTTCTTAAATAGAAGGTTAACCTCATCTTAATAAGGATGAAGGCTTCCGATTCTTAAATAGGAGATTAACCTTGTCTTAACAAGAATGAAGGCCTCCAATTCTTAAACAAGAAGTAATGGAGAGAGGTTCTCTCAACAGTTTTTTTGTATTCCGATAATCTTGTTAGAAACAAGAGGAGGATCTCATCCTAACAAAGATGATATCCAACCATGTCAAGAATAGGAGGACCTCATCTTGATGTGGATGAAAACCCTTACTAGGGATTGAGAGTCTCTAGTTATAAGATAAGAGGTTAACCTCTTTCTAATAAGAGCAAAAACTAATCATGCCAGGAACAGGAGGAGGACCTCGCCCTAACATGAATGACGATCCTCATAAGAAAAAGAGCTAATCACATTAGGAATAAGAGGAGGACCTCATCCTGATGTGAATGAAGACCCTCGCAAGGGACATGAAGATCTCTAGTTTCCAAAATGAGAGAAGAGCTAATTTTCAAACTAAATTCAAAAGTCCTTATTCATAGATAAGGGGGATAGATTTATAAAATGATAGACTGGGGTCATCGTTCCAAAATGACACTACAATCAAAAATAGCACAAGAATAAGGAATTATGCAAGATAGTGAAGAAGGAGCAAAATGAGTATTATTTCATTAAAATAGAGTTCATTATAAGTGAAGGTCTATAAGGCTAATTACAAAAGAAATGGAGAGAAAAAGAGATGAAGTCCTACTCAGACTCAGACTTCGGACTTCCACCCTCGGCCAATACAAGGGAGTAATGTTTCAAATCTTCTACTTTTTTTTCAAGGTCTCGTCTTGCTGCCAAGCTCTCCTCCAGTAATTTTTGTGATCTTTGCTAGTCATCCTCTACTCCTCTCAGCCTCTTTCTCAAAATTGCTAGTTCGACTTCGGCATCCTTCACTGCGATCTCATTGTAAACTATTTGAATTTTGAGTTGATGGAGTTCAGCTTTGCTCTTTTCATAGATCTCTAAAAGATCCCTCAAAGTCCTCAGAGAGGCAACTTCCTCTGGATTCCACTAGGGTTGGCCTGGACTTTGTCAGCTAACTATTTCTAAAGTTGCATCACCTTGGCATTTGCCATCTTGAGCTTTTCTTGTAATCGTCGATCTACCCACACCAGCTAATCCGGTAGGTCTTTTACGCTTTTACAACATCAAGCAACTATTTTTGAAGTTCAAAGAATTTCTTTGATCAATCTCAGTCGTACTCTGCATGACCCTGTGCCCAAGCCAAGCCTCCCTCCAACTGACCAATTTTTTTCTTTGCTTCATGAAGCTTGGCCTCAAAAAAAAAAAATTCTAGTAGTTGAGGTCTAAGCCTTCTTACTGGTGAGTTTCCTTGCTCATTCCAGTTCTTCATTCAAATGATTCTTCTTAGTAGTATACTCTCTGAAAAATTATTTGGATGACTGATGGAGGTGGTTGATCTTGACAGCAGCTTCAGCATAATTATTCGTAGACTTCTTGAGTTCATCTTCAGTCTTCTCTAGCTTCTTTTTGATTTGACGAACTTCTCTTTTCAAGCTTTTAAGGTGGGCCTTTAATGGGATACCCTGAGGAAGTGGTTCCACTTTGATGGGAGACTATGCTTAACGTATAAGCATATCACAACACCAATATACAGCAAAAAAGGGAATTCAATTTTATTGATCAAAATGTCTAAGTATATGAAAGATAAAAAAAAAGGTACAATGATAAGAGATCTCAGACCTCTAGAGGAGCAGTAGAAGAGCTTGGTGCAGCCTCGATTGGTGCAGATTCTTCAGTAGGCATAGGGGTGGGCTTGGCAAGCTCGATAGTAGCATCTGAAAGATCGGCTCTAGCCATAGGGAGCTCTACCTCATCCTTGGAGGATTCCTCCATTAAGAAGTTGAGTTTCAGTTTTGGAAACTTCTCTACGACCCTTGCATGGCAGATCTCATATCCTTTATTAAAGGCCTCCTGAGCGAAGGCGATCTTGATTTTCTTTTGCTCCTCCGAAGACTTGAAGAAAGAGACGGCCTCTTCTGCAGCCCGCTTCTTCTCCTCAGCAAAGACAACCTCAACCTCCTTCCTTTTCTTTACTTCTAAGGTCAATGCTGCCCTCAAGTCGGCTGATGCTTGCTCTTCTTTCTTGAGCACCCCCTACAAATACTTAACCTCGACTGTGAGATGCTCTACTTTGGCCTAGCACTCCTGGGCTACTCCCATGGCTTATGAAGCTTTGGCCTATTGAAGATTGATTGCCTTAATGTTGGCAACCAATTGGTGACCTATCTACAAGAAATAAGGTCAATTATGCCATTAAAAGAACACATCGTTGAGGTTGAGGAAAGGACAAGATAATTACCTCGAAGAAAGTCCTGCAAGAATCTTTCATCCACTGCTTGAGTTCTATGAGGACAATCTGATCAATGACGTTTGGCAGCATGCACCATCGATCAAGGTTTTGATCATCAAATGGAGAATGATCCATGTCAGCGCCATCATTGTTGGATCCCACAGAGTTTCCCTGGGGCCAAACTTTCCTAGCGACCTTCTTCTTCTTTTTTGTCTCTTCTTCAGAGGGAGGAGTTGGTGCAAGGACCTCGATCGATGGGCTCAAGGTCATCAGTAGCACTGTAGTTTTTGGGGCGAGGGCTCCTTCTGCTACAGTAGTCGAGCTCGGACCCCTATATTAGATGTGTGCCCTAGAAAGCCAATTATCGGCTAACACATTTATTTTTTAGAGTTTGTATTTGAACTTGTAAAACTTTTTTTTATTAATAAAGGGCATTTTTATTTTCAGTTATGTTTATGTATCCATGATTTATTCTAGAATTTAATAAAGATAATTTTGCATATTCTCAAAATATTGAGAATTTGAGACATACACTATTAGTGGTTAATTTCTAAATGCTCCCAATTGGAGGATCATCACGAAGGATAGTGATTGATCTAGTTAGATTGGGGCAGATGAGTCTCGAGTCTATAGTATGTGACACTAGGATGATAATGCAAATGGTTGTTCGAGAACAACTTATACTGAGCATGACCATTACGAAAAACTACTTGGATGTCTACTCACTCATCAGTGGTATTCTCGATACTATAGTGGTATGAATAGTCCTTTAACCTATGGTGCATTGGCTATTTGCAATGAGGCTAGTATAGTTTGACTACATGTCTACTTGGTTCCTAGCCATTTGGATTCTTGCTGTGTATGTTGGCTATGGTGGGTTTAGATTCATTGTTGAAAGTAGGATATACTTAGATATAATGTATCGATTTTAGTAGAAAAGGTATAATCCTATGTGATTTGCGAGACTGAGTTTGCTAAGTCTTTGGCCAAAGCAAGGGGAATACTAGAAAAGAGTTTCCACGAGATTCATAAGAGAACTCAAATCGAGCCAATCTTGCATATGACCGATAATGGAATTTGATGAGTTGTCCATGACCTCCATCAAGTCAGGATTTTTGATAGAAGGACTGAATCATATGATAACTATACCTAGAGATTCATACTTTAATTCTACTAGATTGCCACTACATACTGCTAGGTATCATTGGTGGATTCTAGGATCCACGAGCATCATCTTGATGATTGATGATTCTCAATAGATAGTGTTGGCATTGATCCAACCTATTGAAAGAAATTTTAATGATATTATAATAGAGTTCATAATGTATCTCACTACCAGATAGAATAGAACATATGGGATCACGCACAAAAGAGAATTTTGTCTAATCTGATGATCAATCGATGATTGTGAATCGTTAAGGGTATAATTATCAATATGATTGATAATTAACTCAAGAAGGATAAACTAGTAATTTGATTACTAATTAGACTCAATTAGATTGAGAAATAAGTTTTAAATCAAGTTTAATTGAATTGTATTTAGTTTGACTTGAATTGGATTTGGTTTGATTGAGTTATAACATGACTCAATTATCATGGAATCAATTTTTAATTTGATCTAAATTTTGATTCAATTAAATCTTAATTAGATTAGAATTTAATCTAATTAGAGATCTAATTAGATTAAGTTTAATTAGATGTTTGGGTTTAAATCAAATTATTTTTGATTTGAGGCTCAATCCAAAACCCTAGAGTCCATTTTGTGAAGGACTCTTCCATGTGCCACCCTTTGTCCATGCCCCTTCTCTTCCCATGCAAATTTTAGATTTATGCAAGGTTTTTCATATTTTTTCACCTCTTGGTTGACTACTTATCCTCCCATTTGGATATGGATGAGTTTTGATTTGAATTTAAAATTTAATTTGAATGTTTGATAGAGTTTGACTCTATCAAGACTCTTCTAGGCGCCCCCTTAAAAAGATCTATCTTTGGAACGTCTATAAGAGGTCTTTTTGATCTGAACAAAAGTTTGCCAACCACTAGAATGAGAGAGGGACTTGTTGGTGTCCTCTCTTCCAAGTTTGAAGGGAAAAATCCATTGGTACAAGGCATGGCACTCCAAGAAAAAAAGCTACGCTGCTGCTATTTTTTCTTCTACCTCCACTGCTTCTTCGACTGAAGATCATCTTCCAAATGTAAAGAAGATTTAAATCAATCATCAAAAGATCTTCTCTGCAAGGAAGCTAGCACCCTAGAGAGATAGATAAGTCTTAGATTAGATTGGATCTCATGTGGATACCTTGTAGAGGTCGGGTATTTGCGCAGCTTCAGGAACCTATCAAGTTTTGATCATCGACTGCGGAGTTCTTCAACCCACGATAAGGTATGAGACCTAATCTCATAAATTAATTTTGAATTTCATATATCTTAGATCCATGTTAGGGAAGGTTTTAGGTCTGATTTAATGCATGATAAAAATAGTTAATGTATTTGATTCCGCTACGATTTTAAAATAGTTTTGAAATACATGCATGTAATCTACCCTTCCCTTTCTAACAGTGGTATCAGAGCCATGGTTTCAATTAAACATATTTAATCTTATTTTAATCTTAGATCTTATAGTTAGTTTCTAATTTAAATGATTTATTTTAGTTTTATTTAGATCTGAGATTATTGAATCATGTATGAGATGCATAGATCTATAGTCCTTGTGCGTAGTATTTAGATTAGATTGATCTCTATGGCCATTCGATTATAAGAGAGATATTTAATCTAATTTTAATCTTAGATCTAAAAGTTAGTTTCTGATTTAAATGATTTATTTTAGTTTTATTCAGATCTAAAATTATTGAATCATGTATGAGATACATAGATATTTTAGATCATTGATCAAATCAAAAAAAAAATTCTAGATCTAATTTTTGATAAATAGTTTTTGAAAATAGTTTTCAATCATATTTGATTTTTCTTTAGATCTTAATTTTGCATGCATGTGATGCATGCTTAATTAGTTTTAGATCTGATTTTCATATATATGATATGTGATTTTAATTTAGATCTGAAACAATGCTATATTTCATCTTGTTTGAAATATAAACCTAGTGTAGTTTAGATCTGAAATTATTTCAACATCTAAACTAAACCCATGATCATAATATACTTAATTAAGAATTAAGAAGTGAATTTAAAGATCTAAAATTCAGAATTTAAGATCTAAAATTTACTACATAAAATATGGGTTAATGGGTTGGGTAGCTCAATTAGGTCTAGCTAGTTTGAGCGGTTGATCAAACCAAATCAATAGTTGATTAGGTTTAGGTCTAATCTCTCATGTCTAACCCAAATAGATGTAAGTTTGGTCAGATTGACTAACAGCCACAAGTTGTCGATCAAATCAAAAGACCTAATTTGGCTTCGTGGTTCGAGCTTGAATTAATTAGCTGATCTGATCAATACTTATTGACCGATTGGTGTCTAAGGTAAGTTTGGTAGTTTGACTGATGGTCTTTAATTGGAAGCTACTCGCATAGATTGAGTTAATGACATATCCTCCCACCGATCTCGCTTACCTGGCCAATATGGTTGATTAAGTCTTGACTTAGGTTACTAATAATTCGATCTAACCCATGCCACTAGGTTAGTCATATCTGATATGACTAATTAAGGATGAGACCTAAGCCTAAATATCCTTAATTAATATTAAGTCTAGCGGTCTTCCACTTTTGTAGAGATGCGGTTGCCTACCTGGTGTTGATCATTCTCGATTGGTCACCATGGTTCGGTTGCATCAGGTAGGTACAACCACTCTATGGCATTAGATGCCTCGGGGTAGAGATGGAATTGGGCCCAATAACTATTAGGTGAGGATCCCAATGATGGCTTTGCACTTGCTGGTATACGGTGGGTCTGACTTAACTAAGAAATATACTAATAACTGTTAGATGAGGCCACAGGACTTAAAGATCGAACCAATTGCATTTTGCTTAGTATAGCAATGGATAAAGAGTTGTCCACTCATTGGTTTGTGTGTTACCAATAACTGTTAGGTGAGGTGCACATAAATCAATGGGATTACAGTACCCACTAGAAACTGATTATGTATAGGTTTCCATTTTCTCCACCCGAGGAGTATGGGAGATTCGTAGAAATAGTGGGAGCCCTTGTTTGTTTTTTAAAATCCTAATAACAAACATCTACAAGTTCAAAACATCTAATTAGAAATTATTTCTCTTTGTAGTTAACCATGTCAAGTTCAAACCCATTAGCCTGAATCCTTAACACCAATAGGTTGACTGAAACTAATTATAAGGATTAGCTCCAAAATTTGATAATCATTCTCAGTTCTAAGAAACTAAACCATGTCCTCGACCAAGATGCACTTGTGTTGCTAGCTCGTCCATCCCCTGATCAATGAGCTGCACTTGAGAAGTGGATGGATGAAGACAATAAGACGAAGTGCTATATTCTTACGTCCATGTCCAATGATCTTCAACGATGGCATAAAGACATGAGGACTATCAGGGACATGCTGACTCACCTACAAGAGTTGTATGGTGAGCAGAGTCGCACGGCTTGCTATGAGGTCGCTCGAAGACTTTTTAGAGAAAAGATGCATGATGGACAGTCCGTCTATGATCATTATTTGACAATGATCAAGGACATTAAGGAGCTTCAGAAGCTAGGCATGAACATGGATAAAGAATTGCAGGTAGATATGATCCTGCAATCCCTTCCTAATTCATATGGGTAGTTCATCATGAACTACCATATGAATAAGATTGATAGCTCTTTGCCTGAATTGCTGAACATGTTGGTAATAGTTGGGAGTACCTTGAAAAGTTCAAGAAAAACCATTCTGACTATGGAGTAGGCTTCCTCCAAGAGAAAGTCTTCTTAGAAGAAGAAAAAGAAGCCTGCAAAGATGCAAAAAATGGTAACAAACCCAAGAAGCAGGCTCCGAAGAAAACCAACGACAAAGAAAAATGTTTTCATTATAATATCGAAGGCCACTGAAAAAGAAACCGTCCTGCATACCTAGCCACTTTGAAGAACAAGAAGATGGACACGCCTTCTTAAGGTACGTCTGAGTTGCTCGTTATTGAAACTAACCTAACAATTTCCTCTTCTTCTAGTTAGGTTCTAGATTCTGGCTCTATTGCTCACTTGTGCACTTCCATGAAGGGTCTGGAAGAAGTTAGAGGGCTAAGGGAAGACAAGATTACTCTTTGGATTGGCAATGGAGCAAGAGTTGTTGCTGTAGCCATCGAAATTTATCCTTTATGATTATCGTTAGGAGTTAGTTTATTTTTAAAAGATTGTTATTATATACTTGAAGCCAGTAGAAACTTAATTTCTATATCTATGTTGGCACGGGATAATTATGATTTTTCTTTTAAAAATGACTTCTGTGCAATTTATTTTGGAAAAAAAATTATTTCACATGCCTTTTTAATTGATAGACTTTATCATTTGCATGAAGATGTGAATATTAATATTAATGAGTAAATTGTGAATGCCATAGGGTCTAAGAGACTTAGAGATAGGATTAGCCAAAGGTATCTCTAGTACCTTAGGCTAGGCCATATTGGAGAGGACAGACTTAACAAATTGGAGAAAGATGTTCTTCTTGGGTCATTGACTTCTGAGTCTTATCTAATTGATGAGTCATGTCTTCAAAGAAAAATAGCTAAGCTACTTTTTGTAGGATATGAAAAAAGAGCCATTAAGATATTAGCCCCGGTACACACTGATGTGTGTGGACCATTTAATGTACAGGCCAGGGGTGGCTATCTCTACTTCATAACCTTTACCGATGATTTCTCATGATATGATTTTGTGTATCTAATGCATCATAAATCTGATGCCTTTGAAAAGTTCAAAGAATTCAGATGTGAAGTAGAGAAGCAAATTAGGAAACCCATAAAGGTTCTTTGATCAAATCGACGAGGAGAATATCTTAGTAGAAAATTTTGGACCTATCTCAAGGATAATAGCATAGTCTCACAATGGACACCATCAAGGATGTCTCAACTCAATGGGGTATCCAAAAGGAGGAATCGGATCCTATTAGATATGGTCCGGTCCATGATGAGTTTCACAGATCTTTAGATCTTTTTATGAGACATGCATTGCTTTCTGCTATTCATCTATTAAATCGGGTTTTCTCTAAATCCGTTGCTGCCACACCACATGAGTTATGGCATGGTAAGAAACCATCTCTTGGATACCTTAAGATTTGGGGATGTTCGACTCATGTCAAACGACAACAAACAGACAAGTTAGAGGTTAGGTTACTTAGGGCTCATTTTATAGGATATCCTAAAAAATCTATGGGATACTATTTTTATCTTCCAGAGGATCACAATATAATTATGAGCCATCATGCCATCTTCTTGGAAAGGGAGTTTATCTAAGATAGATGTAGTGAGAGGAATATTGAGCTCAAAGAGAAAGTCTTTGAAGAGCGTCGAGTCCAAGAACCTGAACCCAGTAATGAGCCAGTAAATTTAATACGACCTGTACCTCGTAGATCAAATAGGATCTCCCATCCTCTGGAAAGATACTTAGGTATACTTATAGAGGATCTAGAGGAAGTTTTCTTATGGAAGATAGGGATATTAGGAATAATCCTAAAACCTATGATGAAGTGATGTTAGATGTAGACTCCAAGAAATGGATGAAAGCAATGAAGTCAGAAATTGACTCCATGCATTCCAACCAAGTATGGTCCTTAGCAGATCCACTTGAAGGTATTGTATCTATTGGGTGTAAATGGATCTATAAAAAAAAAATTGGTTCAGATGGTAAGGTAGAGATCTATAAGACGAGGCTGCTGGCAAAAGGTGATAGTCAATGCGATCAAGAGATTTTTTCACCAGTGGCTACGCTAAAAATCCATCCGTACCTTACTTGTGATTGCATCCTATTATGATTATGAGATCTGATAGATGGATGTGAAAACAACCTTCCTAAATGGGTATCTAGAAGAAGATATCTATATGGAGCAGCCTATGAATTTCACATCTAGTGATAGTGATCACAAAGTCTGCAAGCTGCAAAGATCAATTTATAGACTTAAGCAAACATCACGGAGTTGGAACACTTGCTTTAATGATGTGATCAAATCTTTTGATTTCATCAAAAGTAAGGAGCTGTGTGTGTACAAAAAAGTCAGTGGGAGCGCTGTCACATTCCTCGTATTGTACATAGATGACATCCTCCTGATTGAAAATGATATTTCCATGCTGACGTCGATCAAAGTTTGGTTGTCAAAAGAATTCTCTATGAAAGACCTAAAAGAAGCTTCCTACATTCTTGGTATTAAGGTCTATAGGGATAGATCTAAGAGAATGATAGGACTCTCACAGCAAATGTACATAGAGGAGGTGCTAAAGCAGTTCAGCATGAAAAACTTCAAGAGAGGTCTCCTACCTCTTAGGCATGGAATTCTTCTTTTGAAGAAGATGTGTCCTGACACACCTAAAGAAATCCAATGCATGAGCAAGATCCCTTATGCTTCATCTATAGGGAGTATCATGCATGCCATGTTGTGTATGCGATCTAATATAGCTCTTTCCATGAGTGTCACGAGTAGGCATTAGTCAAATCCAGACGGGGAGCACTAGATAGTTGTAAAGAACATCCTTAAATACTTGAGAAGAACTAAGGATTTGTTCTTGATTTTTGGAGGAGTTTCAGAGCTAAAAGTAGTAGGATATATTGATTCAGACTTCATGTCTGATGTTGATGATAGAATATCTATATCAAAGTGTATTTTTCTATGTAATGGTGGATCAGGTAGCTGAAAAAATTCCAAACAACTGGTCATTACAGATTCAACCATGGAAGCCAAATATATCGCTACCTCTGAAACTGCTAAGGAAGCCTTCTGGTTCAAGAAATTCATTGTAGAGTTGGGCGTGATATCATCAGATGTCATTGCACTGCACTGTGACAACAATGACGCCATAGCTCTTGCTAAGGAGCTCAGGTCTCATCAGAAGTCCAAGCATATTGAATAGTGATTCCATATTACACGTGAACATCTCAAGAAGCAGTTCATCGAGGTGCAGAGAGTCAACTCCGCACAGAATATGATGGATCCACTAACAAAGCCTCTGAGCTAATAAAAGACTGAAGCTCATCTTATTAAGATGGATCTTAGATTTATGGCTAATTGACTTTAGGTCAAGTGAGAGTTTGTTAGATGTGTGTCCCAGAAAGTTAATTATTGGCTGACATATTTATTTTTTAGAGCTTGTATTTGAACTTGTAAAATATTTATTATTAATAAAGGGCTTTTTTTTTCAGTCATGTTTATGTGTCCATGATTTGTTCTAGAAATTAACAAAGATAATTATGCATATTCTTAAGATGTTGAGAATTTGAGACATACACTATTAGTGGTTAATTTTTAAATGCTCCTAATTAGAGGATCATCACGAAGGATAGTGATTGATCTAGTTAGATTGGTCCATGATCACCTTCTTCATGGGTAGATGAGTCTCGAGTCTATAGTGTGGTGACATTAGGATGATAGTATAGATGGTTATTAGAGAATAACTTGCACTGAGCATAACCATTACAAGAAACCACTTGGATGTCTACTTACTGGTCAGTGATATTCTCGATGCTGCAGTGGTATGAATAGTCCTTTGACCTATGGTGCATTGGCTATTTACAGTGATGCTGCTATAGTTTGACTGCACGTGTACTTGATCCCTAGCCATTTGGATCCTTGCTGTGCATGTTGGCTATGGTGGGTTCAGGTTCACTATTGAGAGTAGGATGTACTTAGATGAAATCTATCAATCTTATTAGAAAAGGTATAATCCTATGTGATTCTCGAAATTGAGTTCACTAAGTCTTTGGCCAAAACAAGGTGAATACTGCAAAGGAGATTCCATGAGATTCACAAGAGAACTCAAATCGAGCCAATCTTGCATATCACTAACGATGGGATTTGACGAGTTGTCCATAACCTCCATCAAGTTAGAATTTTTGATAGAAGGATTGAATCATATAATAACTATATCTAGAAGTTCATACTTCCATTCTACTGGATTGCCACTACATACTGCTAGATATCACTGATGGATTATAGGACCCACGAGCATCGTCTTGATGATCGATGATTCTCAATGGATAGTGTTAAAATTGATCCAATCCATCAAAAAATATTTTTATAATATTATGATAGAGATCATAATGTGTCTTACTACCAGATAGAATAGAACCTACAGGATCACACACAAAAGAGATTTTTGTCTGATCCGATGATTGATCAATGATTATGAATCATTAAGGATATAATTTTCAATAATTTTCAATAATTTTCAATATGATTGATAATTAACTCATAAAGAATAAATTAGTAATTTAATTACTAATTAGACTCAATTAGATTGAAAAATAAGTTTTAAATTAATTCTAATTGAATTGGATTCAGTTTGACTTGAATTGGGTTTGGTTTGATTGAGTTATGAGATGACTCAATTGTCATGAAATCAATTTATGATTTGATCTAAATTTAGATTCAATTAAATTTTAATTAGATTAAAATTTAATCTGATTAGAGATCTAAATAGATTAGATTCAATTAGGTGTTTGGGTTTAAACCAAATTATTTTTGGTTTGAGGCTTAATCCAAAATCCTAGAGTCCATTTTGTGAAGGACTCTTCCATGCACCACCCTTTGTCCATGCCCCTTCTCTTCTCATGCAAATTTTAGATTTGCATGAGGTTTTTCATATTTTTTCACCTCTTGGTTGACCACTTATCCTCCCATTTGGATATGGATGAGTTTTGGTTTGAATTTAAAATTTAATTTGAATGTTTGATAGAGTTTGACTGTATCAAGACTCTTCTAGGTGCTCCCTTGAAAGGATCTATTTTTGGGACATCTCTAATAGGTCTTTTTGATCTGAACAAAATTTGGCCAACCACTAGAGTGAGAGAGGGACTTGTTGGCATCCTCCTTTCCAAGTTTGAAGGAAAAACTCTATTGGTATAGGCATGGCACTCCGATGAAGAAAGTTGCATTGTTGCTGTTTTTTCTTCTACCTCCACTACTTCTTCGACTGAAGATCATCTTCCAGATCTGAAGAAGGTTCAAATCAATCATCAAAATATCTTCTCTATAAGGAAGCTAGCACCTCAGGAATATAGACAAGTCTTGGATCAGATCAGATCTCATGTGAAACTATGGAGGTCGAGTATTTGTGCGGCTTCAGGAACCTATCAAGTTTTGATCATCGACTGCAGAGTTCTTCGACCCACGATAAGGTATGAGATCTGATCTCATAAAATAATTTTGGATTTCATATGTCTTATATCTATGTTAGAGAAGGTTTTAGATTTGATTTAGTGCATGATAAAAATAGTTAATCTATTTGATTCCACTATGATTTCAAAATAGTTTTGAAATACATGCATGTAATCTGCCCTTCCCTTTCTAACACCCTGACCTTTGCCTGCTTGGATGACTCCCAAGGGCATTCTTCTTTCTCTTTTGAGTCTAAAGACCTTTTGATAGCATTTTTGAGTCAATTTTGCAATAATAGATGAGTCGAGGTTAGAAGAAAAATAAAAGGAATAAAAGAAAATGTAAATGAATACCTTTGGTATTGAGCAGGCTTAAACCAACGTTGTACAAGGTCAGGTTATCGACTAGCTCGGACAAAGAAGAAATTTTATATTCTTTCAGTTTATTGGTAGAATCAAGATCTTTCCTTTCTAATCCTGGAGCTCGACAGACCGAATCTCTCGCTGTCCCCAGGAAGAAAGTTCTAACTCTAAAGATGGACAAGAAATGAAGAAGAATTTTTTCTTCTAGTTGTGAATCGAAGAAGGGATACCCTTAAGCAACCCCTTCGTGCTGAACTGGAGGGATAAGTACCACCAATTTTTGGTAGAAGGATGTCACTTAAAGGTGAAGATGAGTAGAACAAAAAGATCATAGGGTGGACCTCAGCTGAAATACAAAGGAAGAGAAATCCTACTATGAACCTAAAAGAGTTTGAAACCATTAATGCGAAGGATATGTCTAAGAAACAGAAAAGGGCTACAACAAAAGAAGGTAGGAGAAGTCACAATCCTGCACGAAGAGCTTCCAAATATAAACAAAAGCAACCTGGAGGAGGGGTGCAAGCTCGACCGCTCGGCCTAGGAAGCTCCAGTCCATATTCAGAAGGAACCCCATACTAGATCCTAATTAGGAAAAGGTCTTCAGGAGATAGAGAGCAAGGAATAATTTTAGGTACGAAGGTTGGGTGAGGTGCATCTCTAAGTTCGGTCTCTTCCTTATGGATGGGGTTTGGGGTTGGACTGGATGGACTCCTAGAATCGGTCAATCAAGAAATGTCAGAAGACATTTTGGATCGAATGGAGTCAGGAAAATCTTCTAAAATTGGATGAAAATTTGATGGACAGGAAGATAAATAGGAAAGAAACTACAAACCCCCTCCTAAGAAGTTCCTAAATACCATAAAGTGAAAGAACAAGTAAAGAAGTATAAGTAGAGGGTTAGGACACTAACCTAAGGCAGCCGAAGGAGTCGAAGATGTAGTCGGGAAATTAGAAGATGCACGAGAATGGGATTGCCATAGAGAAGATGGAGCTAAATACTTGGGCTCGAAGAAAATGGAGAGAAGAAAAACACATGTGAAAGTAGGAAGTCGGGTAGAAAAAGGCACTTAAATAGCTAGAAAAATTTGGAGCAGTTATGATTGTAGATCTCCTTCGTCCACACTTCGTCTGATGCATGTCCCACTCATCATAACCATAGCAGATGTTTGGCAGGGTATTTATGGTGTTGTACATGAAGCTCTACACCAGGAAGGATTTCAAAGGAAGAAGTCTTTTTAGGTCATTCAATAATAAAAAAGCTTCGGCTCCAGTCAGAAAGAGCCAAAACCCTTTCATCTCCCAAGAGCAAGAAGCCAGAAAAGGACTTTGGCACTCGCAATTTTGTACTTCCTTCATTCAAACTTCAAACTCGAGAGTAGAAGGACAAGTATTGAGGATAAAATAGCTCCTGCCGAAGTTCGATAAGATGTCTGATCTTACTATGATTCCATCTGAAGTTGTGGCAACCATGACTGAACTTCAACCAAGTTGCTCTCCTACTCCAATCCAATTTAGGAAGGCTGACCTCCAGCCCATGTATGATAGATGACCATCTCAACTACAATCATCAGCTCTCTTCCAATGACCTCCAGCCCATGTATTCATCTCAACTAACATAATGGGCTAGGCTAGCATAGATTGAACAAATCTCTTGATAATTAGAAGATGATGTATATTATGCAGGAGATTATTGATCTAGGATTAGGAATTAATCTAATTTCTGGGCAATAAGATCGATTTTATCTAATTTTTGAGCTATCAAGTTCAAGTCAGTCTTAGAACTAGATTCTGAATGTTTGAATTTATAGATTTCTGCCCATTTTTTATAAGGAATCGACCTTTGATAGGAAGATAATGAAGTATGGTTAATTGAGCTTTCATTCAAGATTTTAAATAAGGCATAGGCTTCGTCCTTACTTTTGCTCATGAATGCATCTCAATAAGACACATATATCATCTATCTATATTGATCTCCTAATCCCTCATAAAAGTTTGAACAATTTGCCACTTAGATAGACCATGGTATGGATATCTTCTAAGAAGTTACTTAAGTCTTTCCCATGACTCATGATTTTACTCTTTTAGAAGCTAAGTAAATCCAGTGATGGTTCGCCTCATGGTGATGGTTCTGTGTATGAGATAAAATTTTTTAAGAAATTCATATTGCAATTTAACCCAAGTTTGGATTGATCTTTCTATTGTGCCAAGTCAGTACTTGGCTTTATCTTTTAATAGAAAAGAAAATAACATTAGTCTAAGGGCATCATCAATAAAATTTTGGATCTTTACCATAGAGCAGATTTCTAAAAGCTCATCTAGATGCTTATAAGGATCTTCATTAGTATTTCCATAGAAAGCTGGAGCATCTGGATTGTGGTTGACTTGATCTCATAATAGCTTGCCGAAATATTGGATAAGTAGATGCAAGTCAATAGGTTATAGATGAAAAAATAAAATATTCTTTCATCTACCTAGGTGGTTCTTTAAGATTTTTAACCATTTGATTGTCAGATTTAATGTGGATCGACCATTTAATTTCAGAATTGGATTCAACCAGGCCAGGAAAAGCATCTCTTATCGTGCATGTACTAGTACAACCCTAACATATGGTTTAGAGAAAAAAAATATTTTTTTATTTTTAAGTATTATTTAATTATTTTATTATTATTAATTTTTTTAAAATTTTATTATTATTTTATTTTTTATTTTTAATTTTTATTTATTATTTATTATTTTTTATTTTTTATAATTTTTAATTTAATTTAACTTTTATTTATTTATTTATTTATTTTTAAAAGAAAAGAAAAAAGAAGAAAGAGAGAAAAGAGTTCTAAAGAATAGAACCTAAGGAGTCCTAAAGTAAAGAAGAGAGAGAAGAATTAGTTATGATTAGGTTTGATATTTAATTAGCAATTAATCTTGACTAAGAGTTATCCTAGATCTTGATAGTTCCTAACTGCTAAGGTCACCTTCAAGCCCTTCAAGTATAAGATTAGCCACTCAATTAATCAAGTAAGTATAAGGTTGGTAGGAGTCTCTCTGTTGTTTTCTTAGACACCAATTATCTTGACCAGATAAGCTAATAGAATTAATTAAGTAATCACCTTCCTTCAGAATGTTATTCCTAAACCACTTATCTTAGACATCAGTCAAACTGACTAATCCTAAGCTGGTCCAACTCTTAAGTTTTCTTATCCTATTTAGCTCAAATTTCTAGGATTATTATCTAATTGATTTTAAGTTAATGGCTTAGCTCAATGAGGGATGCTAGTTGGTTGTTTGTGAATTAAGAAAGGATGATCAAATCCTCATCTTATCTTGATTAATAGGTTATACCCTTAAATTGATTTAAGATCAATATGCACAGCCAATTTCAAATAAGAGGTTCTATGCAGTTAAATTAGATGCATGAAACTAATTAAACTTTGAAAGTCTTACATTATCTCTAGCGATCATCTAATAAATAATAAATAATAAATAAATAAATAATTCTAATATGATTGATGCTTTAAGCAATTAGGATTTCTACTTTTATCATGAAGTTTTTAATTAGATTTAAGTGAATATTTTTTAAATTAATTTAAAAAAAAATAAATAATATTAAAAAAAAGAGAGGTCAAGGGTCGGGATTGATCTCACCAAACAAGATTGGATGCTTTCTTCCTTGCCCTAATTTTTTTTATTCTTTTACTTTCTTTTTTTGCAAAATAAACCAAAAAAAAGATAGTAAGCAAAATTTATAAAAAAATTAAAAAAATTAAAATTTATTTATAATTTATTTATAAGAAAATCAAAGAGATCAAAAATTTTAATGCTTGTGCCTCCTCGACAATGGCACAAAAAACTTGATAGATCACAATGTTGTCATTAAGACACCATATTTATTAATTTAATTTTGACTTCTTAAATAATTAAAAATATATAGAGAGTAATGAGTCGGATCGAATCTACAGAGAATATAGTACTTTAGATTTAAAATCTTTAATTTTATAAAAAAAATTAAAATAGAAATAAAGTTAAAAAATAAAATTATAAATAAAAATAAAAATTAAATAATGCAAAAAAATAAACTTGGTACTAAGATCTACTATTTAGATCTTAGCATCTATTTGTAATAAAAATAAATTTGTAACTAAAAATAAAAAACCAAAATTTAAAGAGCATAAAATAAATTTTGCATTAATTTAAAGTTTAGAATGAAAATATATGAAATTAAAAAGAGAAGAAAAAATAAAAACTGGAATAAGTGATTTTGATCTCGGATTGACATTGGCATGGAGATGGCATAGAAGATAAGCTCTTCCTCTCGGCTCCTTTTGCCTCGAAGCAACCATCAACCTAAGCATGGCTCCTATCCTGTACCATAGCCTCCTCTTGATCAAAGATAACTATTTCTGATCGTCTGGTAGCCTTTAAATAGAGGAGAGAGCAGCGTCGATGAAGAATACTGATGAAAAGAGGAATAAAACTCTTGAAACAAGTCAAACTGCTTCTCCACTGTTAATACAAACCCCTAGGTTCTATAGGCTTTCGGATGGAGATCGAATGGTTCAAATTCATCCAAAATGTCATTGTCAACAACTAAGATCAATTTGGATTTGATTCTAGCTATCAGAATATGTGATTGGAAGAATTTAGGCCACTAGATCGCGCTCATGGTCAAATTGGAAACCATCCCTAGACCATTGGATTTTGATCGAAAGAGAGCATAGACATCAGATGGCGCAAAGAAGGAAGCTTGGGCTCTTAGATCAAATTTGATTTCATCCCAATCATCAAATTTCGATCAGGAGTGAGAGAAACCATTGGATCATGCATCCTACCCTGCCTGCCTGTGAACCAGGCATAGATCAGTTCCATTGAAGACCTAGACCAATTACTGACATGCCTTCTGAAATTACCAAAATACCATCATGAGTTGCTTGAGATTTTTTATGGATCCTTTAAGGATCCATGCCTACCACATCACCATCGGTCCACCATGGACTGCATGACTTATGATGTCAAGATGATGTTAGCTGAAGGGGGAAGGGGCTGTGCCACAAGAGCATGGGTTGCTGAGCGAGCTTGTAGGCTGGGCTAAGCGCGCAGGCTACTGAGCAGGCTTGCGGGTGCTGGGCCAAACTCAAGCATGCGAGCTGGGCTAGTGCGGGCTATCTACACTGGGCTTACTAGGCATGCTTGCTAGGTTGGGCCCTTTTAATTTTATATATATTTTTTTCTTTTTCTTTTTTCTTTGAATCTTCATATTGGATCCATTTTAAATCCGATTTGCTCCAAATTTTCTTCATTTTAACTAAAAAATTAAGCTCTTTTCATTGATGAATATTTTTATAAAAATAAATAAAAATATTAATTTTAAAAAATAAAGATAAATTAATTTATAAATTAATAATTTTATCGATGAACTTATGATAATTATCAACGGCATTGAAGGAGGTTGAAGAGAAGCTATGGTCGATGGAGAATAAGGTGGCAGTGGACAAGACATTGGCGATTGTTGAAGCCAAGATGAAGGCCATTAAGGAGTTCAAAGCATCGAACAAGTTCAAGGCCAAAGTCATTGAATGCTCCTTAGCATCTTATAGGTCCGACTTCGGTGCCTGCAAGGCGCAAATGGCATATTTCTTCCCGGAGGTCGATATTAGCTGACTAGATCCCTATGTGGTGATCAGAGGGGATGAATGGCCACCTATGGAGGTGCCATCGAAACCCGCACTACCCATCATTAAGTCAGCAACTAGCAAGCCGACCATTGTCCCTGCTTCAACTATCGACCCAATCATCAATGTGAAGGCCGAAGTGCTCTCTGATGACTTTTGAGCCCATCCTGCCTTCTCTTGTATCCACCTTTGGTGTTCTTGTAACCAAAAGTAATAAAATAAACTTTTTGTTATGTAAGCATTGAAGGAATGAATCTGCTAGCTAGATTAGATCGGATTAGATGTAGCAAAATTCAAAAATTTTTGGATTCGATCTAGCTATCAATTCATAGATCTAATTCCAAAATAAGCATTTAAGTGGTGATCACATCACCTTGTATGGCTAGATGATCTCCACAATCTGATGATCAAAACTAGATCAAAATCACTGTTGAGCCATACATGCACCCAACCTATACAGGTATCCACTCAAGCTCAAATCTGGATGTCTTCTCTAGCTTTGATCCGACTTCAGCAAGTTGGATCTAGATTTTCTGGATCTACCTTTAATCTGATCGACAACAACTCAATCAGCACACGATCGTTTCTCCTTCTCTTACACAAACAGTACCTGACTCTTCGAATGCTTCGATCAACCCAACTCCTTTAGACATGGGAGAGAGATAGAGAGAAAAAGAGAGTGGAAAGGAGAGGGAGGAAGCATGGAACAAGAGAGGCAAGGCTTTTGCAGTTTCTAAAACTGTGTTACTAAATAATTTAACAGGTTCCTATTTATAGAAACAGAAAACTAGGAGTTCTTGGGCTTTAAGTCATTGACCAGATCAAAGACTTAAAGCAGTAGAACTCCCAGATTATATGTGGTCCTCCTCTCTAATTTCTATGATGTTTTGTCGAACAAAACAACAAGGGGCATGTGCCACCCTTATCTAGATAAGGATGGTTGGCGCCACCTTTTATCTCCTCCCTATTTTGAATGAAACCTCTTTCAATTCAAATAGTTTTGACTCATTCAAAACTTTATCTTCCCATGTTTTAAACTTGAAGCAAAACAAACTCTCCTTATCCTCATCCATAAAGGCACACGCCAAGAAGAAGTCAAGAGGGCGTGCGCCCTCTCTTATTCTCTCTTTCAAAAGTGCATGCCTCTAGAGAAAATCTAGGGGGCGTGCACCTCAAATAAGGGGAAATAGAAAGGGGGCGGCCCATACTTGGCACCCCCTCAATCTTATCCGATGAGAAGTCCTAGGGTACACCAACTCTTGGTGTCCCTATGAGCCAAATTTAATTTGGCTAAATCCAATCCAATATAAAATCCAATGGAGGAGAAATTGGATTTAATTATATGCTAGCATGATTGCCTTGAATCCAATAGGATCAAATCCTAAACCAATTAGAGTATATGAGTCCAATTGAAACATTTAGGATCAAAACTCTTGATTGTGTGATCCCATAGGTTCAATTCTGTATGGTAATGGGACATGTGGTTATCTCCATCATCGATATCATTGAAACTTCTTTTGGTGGATTGAAACTCTTTTCAATTCACTCAATTAGAATTATCGATCATCAAGATAATTCTAATTGATCCCACAATTCACTACTGACACCTTGCAATATATAGTAGTAATCCATCAGAACTAAATAAGAACCTCTCGATGTAGTTATCGTGTGATTCATTCTTCTATCATGAGTCCCGAGAGGACCGAGGTTAAGGTCAACTCGTCAAATCTCATATCCATCATATGATAGAATCAATCAATTCGAGTCCGATGTAAAATCCTAATAGAAACTTCTTTATATTATTTCACACTACCATGGCCATGGGCTTTAGAACTCAATCTCATGATTTTGATAGGACTACTTCTTCTCTATCAAAGTTGATAGATCCCATCTTGATGCTATTCAATTCTTATAATGAACATGTTATAGCCAACATACACCTCAAGATTCTATATGACTAGAAGACCGAATTATGGTTTAGTCTAACTATAACACCCTCGAGGTAAACTGTCGATGCATCTTAGATCAAAGAACTAGACATACAACGTAAGCAACGAGCATGTCACTGATGAGAAAGTAGACTTCCTTATGACTGCACAAAGTTGGTCATACCCAGTGCCCTTATTCTTAATAAGCATCTGTACTTTCACCTCGATATCTCTACACCATAGATTTAAGACTCATCTATCTTAAAAAATGATCATACACCAATCTTTCGGACGATCACTATCCTCATGATGATCCTACGAATAGGAGCAATTTATAAGTTAATTATAATAACACATGTCTCAAATTCTCAACTTCTGAGACTATGTGTTATCATACCCATTAACTCAATGGATGATTCACAGACATAATTTAACATAAATATGAATGATAAAATAATCTAAATTTTATTTATAAGTCACTAATTATAAATTACGCCTATAAAAATTTTTACATGCGTCGGCTAATCTAGTTTCTAAGGTATATATCTAACAAACTCCCACTTGACTTAAAGCCAATTGACTATAAATCTAAGTTTCATCTTCTTAAGGTGGGTTTCAGTCTTTTGCTGGCTTAATAGCTTCATAAGTGGATCAGCCGCATTGTCTGTGGTATTGACTCTCTTCATCTCAACATATCTTTTCTCGAGATAATCGCAGATGAGATGGAACCACCACTTAATGTGCTTGGATTTCTAGTGCAACCTTGGCTCTTTAGCTAAGGCTATGATACAATTATTATCATAGTAGAGAGGGATGGCATCAAACGGCATCACTCCTAGCTCCACAACCAACTTCTTAAACCAGAATGCCTCCTTCGCAGCTTTCAATGTGGTAATGTACTATGCTTCCATGGTGGAGTCTACTATCATAGTCTACTTGGAACTCTTTTAGCCCACGACACCACAATTGCACAAGAAAATACTTTCTAATATTGACTTTTGATTATCAATATCATACATGAAGTCTAAATCTGTATAACCATGCACTTGAAGTTCTCCATTACTAAAGACCAAAAACGTATCCTTAGTTCTTCTCAAGTACTTAAGGATACATTTTACAGAAGTCCAATGCTCTTTATCCGAATTCAAGTGATATTGCTTGCGATACTCATAGCATGTGCAATATCACGTCGTGTACAAAGTATGGTATATATGAGACTCCCTATTGCCAAAGCATAAGGGATCTTGCTCATGCGTTCAATCTCTTTTGGTGTGTTGAGGCATATTTTCTTAAAGAGATGAATGTCATATCTGAAGGCTACAAGGGTACAAGATTCTTCTTAGAGATCTCCATGCTGAACCTTTTCAACACCTCCTCAACGTACAGCTTCTATGATAAATCTACCATCCTCCTTGATCTATCTCTATAGACCTTGATCCTCAATATAAAGGATGCCTCACCTAAGTCTTTTATAGAAAACTCCTTAGATATCCAAACTTTGATCGAGATTAACACAAAAATATCATTCCCAATCAGGAAGATGTCATCTACGTATAATACAAGAAAAATAATAGCACTCCCATTGACCTTCTTAAAGACTCATGGCTCCTCCTCGTTCTTGAAGAAATCAAACAATTTGATTACATCATTGAAATGAGTATTCTAGCTCAGAGATGCTTACTTAAGTCCATAAATAGATCTTTGCAGTTTGCAAACTTTGTGATCACTATCACTAGAGGTGAAATCAAATGGCTATTCCATATAGATATCTTTCTCAAGATATTCATTTAAGAATACATTTTCACATCCATTTGTCATATTTTATTATCAAAATATGCTACAATGACATGCAATTTATGGATGGATTTAAGCATGGCTACTGATGAAAAAGTATCCTGATAGTCAATGCCTTTGCGCTGACTATATCTTTTTGCTACAAGCCTAGCTTTGAATGTCTCTATATTTTCATCTGCATCAATCTTTCTCTTGAAGATTCATTTACACACAATAGGTACAATACCTTCAGGTAAATCTACCAAGATCCAGACTTGGTTGGAGCACATTGAGTCAATTTCTTACTTCATTGCCTCTAACCATTTCTCAAAGTCGATATTTGATATTATATCGTTATAGATTTTGGGATCATCTCTATATATCCCATTTTCTATGAGAAATACTTTCTCTACATCCTCTAAAATAATACCTAAGTATCTCTCAAAAGGATGAAAATCCCTACTAAATTTATGAGATGGAGGCAGAAGTGTGTGGATTGGCTCAGACTAAACAAGTTTCTCAAGTTCCAAGGCTCGTTGCTCTTCAGAGACTTTCTCCTTGAGCCTAATCTATTTTTTCATGCCTCCATCTTAAACAAACTATTTTTCAAGAAAGACAGCATATCGACTTTCAATCACATTGTGGTCTTCTAGAAGATAGAAATAATATCCTAATGACTCTTTAGGATATCCAATAAAATGAGCTCTAAGAAACCTAGATTCTAACTTGTTCGTCTATTATCTTTTGACATGGGCTGAACATCCTCAAATCTTGAGATGAGTTAGGCTCGATGTCTTACCATGCTACATCTCATATGGTGCAGTAGGAGCGATTTTAGAAAGAATCCTATTTAGTACATAGATTGCAGTCAAAAGACTATGTCCCCAAAGATAGATGGAAAGGCCTGTGAAGCTCATCATGGAGTGGACCATATCTAATAAGGTTTGATTTCTCCATTTTGAAACTTCATTAAGTTGAGGTATTTTAAGTGGAGTCCACTATGAGACTATGCCATATTTCTTGAGATAGTCCAAAAATTTTCTACTAATATATTCGTCTCCTCGATCTAATCAAAGAATCTTAAAATATTTTTTGGTCTAATCTTTCACTTCATGTCTAAATTCTTTAAATTTTTCAAAAGCCTCAGACTTGTAATACATAAGGTACACATACCCATACCAAGAAAAGTCATCGGTAAAGATGATGAAGTAGAAAAAATCTTCTCTAACCAGCACATCAAATGGGCCATAAACATCTAAATGTACTAGAGCAAGTATCTCCATGGTCCTTTTCCCATGTTCCATAAAGGGCAGCTTAGTCATTTTTCTTAAAGGCATAATTCACAGACCGAATATGACTCAGAAGTCAATGGACTCAATAGTCTAATTTTCTCCAATCTGTTAATCCTATCTTCTCTAATGTGACCTAACTTTAGGTGCCACAAATACTTTTCATTTACACTATCTTTAGATCATTTAGATCCTATGGCATTTACATTTTGCTTAACATAATTAATAGAAATATCTACATGTAACTAAAAAAGATCGTTAATAAGGAAACCACTACCAACTTTATTATTTTCTAAATAAATATTATAATAGTCCTGAAAAACTAATTACATAATCATCTTGTGTCAAGTAAGAAATAGAAATTAGATTCCTGCTCGTAACAGGTATAAAATAATAGTCCCTAAGTAATAAAATGCTCCCAGATAGTAGTCGTAGAGGGTATATTTCCATGGCCACAATAGCAATCTTTGCTCCATTCCTAATGTACAGGCTCATTTCTCCATCCCTCAGTCTTCTGCTATCCTTAAGACTCTATAAAGAAGTGTACAAATGAACACTAGATCCAGAATCAAGCACCTAATTGGATGCAAAAGATACACCTTTCCTCTTATTCTTCAAAGTTGCCAGGTAAGCAGGGTAGTTTCACTTCCAATGACCATCAGTATTGTTGTAGAAATATTTTTCTTTCTCAACGGTCTTCTTTTTTAGTTCTACCTTCTTCTCATTCTTCTTTTTCTCAACTTTCTATTTCTTTATGAACTTCTTTTTCTTTTTAGAAGACTTTCTTTTGGAAGAAGTCTGCTCAACAGCAAGTACAGAGCCCCTTGAACTTTTCAAGATTTTCTCAGTAGTGACCAACATATTTATTAGCTCGACCAAGGTGCTTTGGATCTTATTCATATGAAAGTTTATAATAAATTATCCATATAAATCAGTCAAGGACTACAGAATGAGATTAATCTATAAGTCCTAATCCATGGACATGCTAAGTTTCTCAAACTCCTCCAGATCCTTGATCATTATCAAATAATGATCATGGACTGACTGTCCATACGCATCTGCACTTTGAAGAGTCGCCTAGACACTCGTAGCGAGCTGTGTGACTCTACTCACTATACAATACTTACAAGTAAGCTAGCATCTGCTTGGCAGTCCTCATGTTGGTGCTGCAATTCATTAGACATTGATCCCAACATGTAGCACCTAACATTATTGTCATCATCTAACCATTTTTGTGAGATACTCTCAATCAATGGTTGGATAGACTGAAAAAGGGGGAAGGTCCTGATTAAGGACATAGGTCAATTTCTCAGAACTCAAAATAATTTTTAAGTTTTAAAGCCAATGCTTAAAATTTAGTCCAATCAACCTATTGGTCTCTAGGATTCTAGCTAGAGGGTTGGAAGCAGATATGATTCCTATAGAGAGTCAAAATTTTTAGTTAGATTTTGTATTTTGAGTTAACCAATTTATTTTAAAGATTTTATTTTAAGAATAAATTTAGGCTCTCACTATTTTTTTAGATTCCTATACTTTTCTGAAAAAGATGCAAAAATCTTCACGATCAAAAATTTCTAGTAGATGCTGTGATCCCACTAATTAGGTCACCATCTCACCTAATAGTTATTGATGATGAGTCAGCCGATGAGTGGACAATTCTTATCCAATATTTTTTTAAATATGTTGCAGCCAACTCCAGTCTCTAATTCATGAAGCTCACTATGCTTAAAATATTGCTCCATTTTTTAGTTAAGTCAGACCCACCATTTATATGAAATAGAGTCATGATTGGGACCTTCATCGTATCCAGAATATTGAGCCCAATACTTTTTCCATTCCATAGCATCTTATGCCTAATAGTGTGGTTGCATCTTCTTGATGCAATTGAACCACTATATCCAGTCAAGAACAATCAACTCCGAAAAGTGCCCACACAACTACAATGGTAGAAGACCGCATGACTTTATATTCTAAAGAAAGATTTAATTTAGGTTTGATCCTTAATTAGTCATAACTATTATAACTAACCTAGTGGCATGGGCTAGTTTGAATTATTGGCAATCTAATACAAAACTGAATCGACATAATTGGCTAGATAAGTAAGATTGATGGGAGGGATATGCCATTAACTCATTGTAGACTCTATCTAGACGAGTAGCTCCCAATTAATGACCACCGGTGGTATTTGCTAGACTTACCTTAGATATCAATTTATTAATTTAGAATTGATCAGGTTAGCCTACAATCCAGGCTCGAACCATTGAGCCAAATTAAGTCTTAAGATGATTGATAACATATGGTTGTTAATCAATCTTGACCAAACTTACAACTATTTGGGCTAGTCAAACAACACTTTTGATCCCATCCTAACCAATAGTTGATTCAGTTTGATTAATCGCTCATGCTAGACCTAATCAAGCTATCCACACCTTGAACCCATGTTTTAAGAAATTGTCTTAATCTTTTAATTCACAATTTTTAGATCTGACCAATTTCATACTTTAATTCTTAATTAAGTTTAACAACGGTTCATGTTTAGATGTCAAAACTATTTTAAATCTAAACATTATTCAAAGCATAAAAAATAGATCCTGGGATTTTTGAATCTAGGGTTTAGCAGAAAGTAAGTTCATCTTTTAACTATTTTTTTTCATGAGGATCATCACAATCGGCACCCCTACATGCCATAAAAGCACCCCATCGAATGAAAAAAGAGGGTCTTTAAAGCCCTTCTTTCTCTTATGACTGGACAGCCATGGTGATATCCCCATTTTGAGTACTATGCTACTAAAATTTAAAACTAGATCTATAACATGCATATATCTCATATATGAAAATAGATCTAATCTAAACATGGTTTGAACATATACATCTCATGTATCTATAAAAAATATATCTCATGCATTTTCAATCTCATGCTACTTTGATCTCATCAAAATTATAATCTAGATCTATGTAATATAGATCTATGAACCATCAACCTGGCTCTGATACTAGTTAAAGGAACAAATCTACTAGCTAGATTGAATCGGATCAGATGCAGTAGAATTCAAAAATTTTTAGATCCAATCCAACTATCAGTTCATACATCTAATTACAAAACAAGCATATAAGTGGTGATCACATCATCTTGTGTGGATAGACGATCTCCACAATTCGATGATCAGAACTAGATCAAGGTCATTGTTGAGTCATGCACACATTCGGCCTCAACAAGTATCCACTTGGGCTCAGATATAGATATCTTCTCTGACTTTGATCCAACTTCAGATAGTTAAATTTGGATTTTTTGGATCTACCTTCAATCTGGTCATCAGCAGCAACTCGATCAGCACACGATTATTTCTTCTTTTTCTCTTACGCAAACAGCACCCGACTCTTCGAATGCTTCGATCAACCCAACTCCTTTGGGCATGGCAGAGAGATAGAGAGAAAGAGAAAGTGGAGAGGAGAGAGAGGGGCATAGAAAAAGAGAGGTAGGGCTTTCACAGATTCTAAAACTATATTACTAAATAGTTTAGTAGGTTCCTATTTATAGAAATAGGAAACTAGGAGTCCTTGGACTTTAAGTCATTGAATGGGTCAAAGACTTAAAGCAAAAGGACACCCAGATCAGATGTGGTGCCTCTGCTCTAATTTCTATAATGTTTTGTCGAACAAAACAATAAGGGGCATGCGCCACCCTTATCTAGATAAGGGTGGTTGGCACCACCTTTTATCTCCTCCCTATTCTGAATGAAACATCTTTCAATTCAAATAGTTTTGACTCATTCAAAACTTTATCCTCCCATGTTTTAAACTTGAAGGAAACAAACTCTCCTTATCCTCATCCATAAGGGTGCATGCCAGGAAGAAGTCAAGAGGGTGTGCGCCCTATCTTATTCTCTCACTTAGAAGCACACAACCCTAGAGACAATCTAGGGGGTGCCACCCCATTCTTCTGCACACAAATAAGGGGAAACAGAAAGGGGGCGGCCCATACTTGGTGCCCCCTCAATCTTATCTGATGAGAAGTCCTAAGGTACACCAACTCTTGGTCTCCCTGCGAGCCAAATCTAATTTAGCTAAATCCAATCCAATAGGAAATCCAATGCAGAAGAAATTAGGTTCAATCATATGCTAGCATGAGTGCCTTGAATCTAATAAGATCAAATCCTAATCCAATCAGACTGTATGAGTCCAATTGAAACATCCAGAACCAAAACTCTTGATTGTGTGACCCTATAGGTTCAATTTTGCATGGTAATGGGACATATCATGATCTCCATCATCGATATCATCAAAACCTCTTTCGATGGATCAGAATTCTTTTCAATTCATCCAATTAGAATTATCAATCATTAAGATAATTCTAATTGATCCCACAATCCATCAGTGACATCTAATAGTATGTAGTGGCAATCCATCAGAACTAAATAAGAATCTCTTGGTGTAGTTATCATGTGATTCAGTTATTATATCATAAATTCCAATATGATTGAGGTTAAGGTCAACTCATCAAACCTTATGTCCATCATATGATAGAATCAATCAATTTGAGTCTAATGTAAAATCCTAATAAAAACTTCTTTCTATTATTTCACACTACCATGGTCATAGGCTTTAGAACTCAATCTCATGAACTTCATAGAACTACTTCTCCTCTACCAAGCTTGATAGATCCTATCTTAGTGTAGTCCAATTCCTACAATGAATATGCTATAGCCAACATACACCTCAGGTTTCCATATGACTAGGAGACCGAGTTATAGTATTGTCAAACCCTCAAGGTGAACTGTCGATGTACCTCAGGTCAGAGAATAAGATACACAACTATAGCAATGAGCATGTCACTAATGAGAAGGTAGACTCTTATGACTGCTCGAAGTTGATTATGCTCATTATCCTTGTTCTTAACAAGTATCTGTACTTTCGCTCTAATATCTCTACACTATAGATTTAAGACTCATCTATCCTAAGAAAGCGATCGTACACTAATCTTTCAAATTGATCATTATCCTCGTGATAATCCTATGATCGAGAGTAGTTTATGAGTTAATTATAATAACATATATTTCAAATTCTTAACTTTTAAGGATATATGTTATCATATCCATTAACTCAATGGATGATTCACAGACATAATTTAACATAAATATGCATGATAAAATAATTTAAATTATATTTATAAGTTAAAAATTATAAATTATTCTCATAGAAAGTTTTACATGTATCGATCAATCTAGCTTCTAGGCCATACATCTAACAAGCATACCATTCAAGCTTGTCTCTTCAAATTCTACTTGAGAAGGACTACGTATGGAGTTGTCTAGTTTTCCCAAACCACATGCATTGTCCCCCGTTCAAGCATCTTGATTGCAATTGGTGTCCCTCTACTAATTGCAGAATCCAATACCTTGGCCATGTTTCATCTGAGGATGCTGTGTACTGATGTAGGCTCCTGAACATCCAACTATTGGGCATGATTAGCCAAGTCAAAAGGTTCAGATATATCCTTGGGTTCATTCCAAGGATGTAATCTGAAGCCTCTAATTTTAGCTAGGGTGCTCTTTTATCATTGGAGCTGTGTCGGGTAGGGTTCGAGGGAATTTAGCCAATGAGATTGTCAGATGTAGCCCTTGGGACATTCCTAATCGGAGGTATGGAGATCTTTGTAGGAACTCATACTATGCTACATTGCTTCATGATTTGGATCATTTCTATTAGGAATGGGGCTTGAAAGATCGTGAGGCAGTTCTCCCAAGAGAATAAATTTGAGAGTTAACTCTCCATTCCACTGGGGCTCGTCATGTGGTAGTCCGTGATGGGTTCTGAATCATCCCTTGGACTCAGAGAACCATGGAATCAATGGCGGCTGCCATTTCGAGGTTGGCTTATTTTGGCAATTTCATGGGCAAATTTGCGTCGTTCGGAACGTCTATAAATAGATTGCCAATGGGGTAGGACTCCACCATTAGTGTGTGTCACCCCCTTTTGTCATCTAGCAACCTCCAAAGTCTGTCAAGCATGCCATAAAGGAGAGGATGGCAACGGCTTATGCAAAATCCTCCTCCAAAAGGGCCAGGAGTTTCAAGTACTTGATCCTGCCACCTATGCTTTGGCAGCATCCTAGGCACCACCGCCACTAGGATAAGACCCAACTTTGCTTGCAGTTTTTGAAGTCGATATTCCCCTTTCTAGAAGTGGAGGGGATTTCTCTGGCTCCTCCCTATGGATCCCAACTATGGTCCAGGACCATTGCATTGGGGAGTTCAACTACTGAGTAGCCTTTATAGAGGAGGTTGTCAAAGCCTCCACCTTCATGTATATCCAAGGCTTTGAGGACTGCAGGCCTGATAGAAGTGCATGGTCCCGAAGCTAGATCTTGACGTCCTGGCCCCAGAAACAACAACAATGAAGTCAAGGCATTTTCATCAGATGAGGATTAAGTCCTCATCCTTTCTACTTTCTATAATCAATGCTCCTTTTGCAGCACCTATAAATAAATAATATTAAATAAATAAAATTATCTTTTAATTTAACTTGTGTTTGGGTGTCTTGTGCAAGTGTTCACTGGCTTGTTAACAGTTGTCCCATAGATGTTAAGATTCGATCAAACTTTTGGCTTTGGGCTGCATCTGAATACCATTTGACACTACTGTATCATAGGCATTTTCAAAATTTGATCAAGTTTCTATCTTCGAGCAATGTCTGAATGCTATCAGGCATTGTGATTTCATCCAATGAAAGTTCCTAAGGTCTTGTTGATGGAGTTCTCGACCTCATTTTGGTAGGCTTCGATCAAGTTTTCTCCTTGATATTTGTTGTCGGATTCATACTAAGGATCTTGCTCGAAGACATTGACCTACGACTGTCAATTTATGGAGATCCTAACTTGGGTCTGGATATCTCCCGAGACTCAATGCTATGTCAATTAGTGATTTCGAAAGTCTTAGCCATGGCTGAGATATCTTTGAAAGAATGACAGCCCTGAACTTGGTCTTGGATAACTTCTGGCTGACATCTCATCAACCATTGTTCAAAGATCTTGGCCTCAACTAAGATATGTTTGAGGGGTCGGTCCACCAACCCAATCATCGGGGTTCAAACTTTCATTCAAATATCCTAAAATCATCGTTGGTCCTTGGCCAATTTATGCCATCAGAGGCCTTGGCTAGAGGTGAGATATCTCTGAAATATCAACTGCTGACAGATTGTATCCCCAGGAGCATTTAATGCTTGATATTTTCTGATGGTTATGGTCCATTTGGAAGGTGGTCTGCCCCTCTATCTTCTAGGGGCATAGTCTACTATGCCTCTTATGTGGCAACACCTATCAGTTATGAGAGGGCACAGTGGGCGATGCCAGGCCCGAAGTCTCTATAAAATGGAGTTTGAGCACCGAAAGCTGTTATCCATCATTTCTCAGCTATATCACAGTGGCATTGCTTGGTTCACCATTACGAGATCGTCAGCATTTTTCTTGAGTTAGGCGAGCCCCCTCCTGCCTCTAAATGGTCGAATAGAGCCTCCATTTTGGGAGGATGCAGTGCCAAGAAGCCTACTTTGGTATGGGAGGTATTGGAAAGGGTTCCTAGATCGGCGATGGGGTTGGAGTAGTGGGAGAAAGAGGCTGACCATGCTCCAAACATCCATGGAGAGGTCATGACCTCTCTATTGAGGTTTAACACTATCCTATTGTGGATTTGATACCACTTGTTATGGTGGAAAGAAAGAAGAAATAAAAATAAGATACAATCATGTAGGTGGACTAGACCAAAATCTACCTTCATAGGACATGCAAAACTTCAATATGAGAGAAGAGAATTTATAAGAGGAGATCATACCTCAACCCTCGTACACCAATTTCTCTCTCTCAACAAGAAGCACTCACGTCTAACCCCTTACAAAAGCTCTCTCTAGAAGACTCCCTAAAATGACCATTGACCATTGCCTGGTAGTCTGCTTGAAGCCTCCAACTTCAACTCTCTATGGTGCTCTTCAGGGTCTACGGCTGCTGCTCAATCTCTTCCTACTGCCATTTGCCACTCCATAAGACTCTGCCAACCATGCACTTCTCCAAGCCACCATAGGTATTTTATAGACCTCGGACATGGCCTAATTTGAGTCGATACCAAAGATTGGACTCGACCGCAACTCAAACAACACCCCTATCCATTGGATCATCACCGTAGCAACCACAACTACTAGATCATGCATTTTAGCACTTATGGACCACCTATGGACTGACCACACTACGAACTAGGCTAGCAACCATGTGTGCATGCATGCACTTCTTCTTTCATGCATATGCTGCATGAAATTAAGAATAAACCAAGCCGATCCATGTTGGCCGCATGGACCATGCCATCCCATATGACCATCATAGACCGTGATAAATTCCATGTGCACATGCACACCTATGCCCGAACGTCCATGCTGGGCCATGCCCATGGTCTGCCCATGTGCTCTCATGGCACTACTACAAAAATGGTCTATGGCAGCGCATACTATGGCAGCGGTTTTCAAAACCGCTGCCACAGATCCTACGACAGCGATTTTCGTTAACCACTACTGTAGGTCGGACCTATAGCAGCAATTTTTATAACCACTGCTATAGGTCCAATATATAGCAACGATTAACAAAAATCACTGACGAAACCACTGCCACAGATCCTACGATAGTAATTTTCGTTAATTGCTACTGTAGGTTGAACCTATGGCAGTAATTTTTATAACCGCTGCTATAGGTCCAACATATAGCAGTGGTTAATGAAAATCGTTGCCGTAGGTCGGACCTATAGCAGCGATTATAAAAAATCACTATCATAGGTCAACCTATAGTAGCGGTTCATTGTAACCATTGCTATAGGTCGGACCTATAGCAGTAGTTAGTGAAACTAATACCATAAGTCGGACCTATGGCAGCGGTTAGTACGAACCGCTGCTATAAGCTTATTTATGGCAGTGGTTAATTATAACAGCTGATATATATATATATATATATATATATATATATATATATATATATATATATATATATATATATTAAATATTATATAATTTTAAAATTTAATGTTCATCTTCACCGTTCATTATCTAAATAATTATCATTAGAGTGTCATCGCAAAACATCGCCTCGATCCGATGGCCCTAGCTTCATCGATCAGAAAAATTTGATTTTGACGATCATGAATAACGATGCAATGATCTGATAGATGGAGACCTTCGATGGATCTAAAAATCTGCAATGATGATCTTGGTGATGTTTGTAGCATACTATCAAAGTTTTACTTCAATCGGATATCATTATCTTAGTCAATTTATTATAGATTAGTTTCGATCGTTAAATGATAAATGAGTGATCAGAGGACCAAACGATGTCCGATTATGAGATAATTTTTTTTATAAATGATCTTGGCTACTACTTTAATCATTTTTTATGATGGTGATTATAAAATTTAATTTGTGAGATGAAGAATGATCTAAAACTATATGTCTTCTGATAATCATTCTAAAACTTCACTAATTATTATGCTCGTGCTTTTGCAATATCTACTTAATATGAATAGTTTATACGAAAATAATTTAAATTTTATTATCATTACCATATAAAATATTTAAAATTATAATAAAGATTATTTAACTAAAAAATTATCTCATAATCGAATGTCGTTTAACCCATTGATCACTTGTTTCTAATTTAACGACCAAAATCATTCCATACTAAATTGACCATGGTAATGATATCTGATTGAAGTAAAACTTTGATAGTATGCTACAAACATTATTGAGATGATCGTTGCAGATTTTTGGATCCATCGGAGGTCTCCATCTATCAAATCATCGCATCATCATTCATGATCATCGAAATCAAATTTTTTTGATCTATGAAGCTAGGGCCATCAGATCGAGGTGATCTTTTGCGATGATACTCTAATGATAATTATTTAGAAAATAAATAATGAAGATGGACATTAAATTTTAAAATTATATAATATTTAGAAAAAAAAAATATTTTCAATCTATGGCAGCGGTTTTGGGTATGGCAGCGGTTTGATAACCGCTATCGTAGGTTAGGTTAAAAATCTCTAAATTTTTTCTACTTTCCTTCCGTGCACGCTCAATCTCTCTCTCTCTCTCCCTTCTCTCTATCATCGGTGAGGCTTCTTCCCCCTCGATCGGCGTCGGCCCTCCTTCCCCCTCGGTCGGCGCCATCCTTCCTTCCCCCTCCCCTTCCGGCCCCCATCCCCGATCGCCCTCCCCCACCTGCCACCCCCACCCTCCACCCGGCTGTCCCTCCTTCCCCCCATCCCGGCCGCTCCTCCCTGCCACCCCCCCACTCGGCCCCACCCCCTACCCTCCCCCGACCGCCCCTCCTTCCCCCCATCCCCGACCGCCCCCCCCACTACCCTCCAGCCCCCATCTCCGACCACCCCTCCTTCCCCCCATCATCTCGTCGCTCCTCCCCACCACCCGCCACCCCCCACCCGACCCCCGATCGCCCATCCTTCCCCCCCATGCCTGGCCACCCCTCCCCGCCACCCGCCACCCCCCAGCCCCCATCTCCGACCGTCCCTTCCTACCACCCTCCACCCGCCCCCCGCCCCCACCCTCCTCTGACCGCCCTCTTTCCCCCATCCCCGCTGCCCTCCCCGCCATCCTGCCACCCCCCACCCCCCAACCCCCCATCCCTGACCGCCCTCCCCACCACCCCAACACCCACACACTCCTCCCGGTCGCCGACCTCCCATCACTGTGCCTCCCGGGCCTCCTTGTCACTGTGCCCCCCTCCCCCTAGCCCCCATCCCTGACTGCCCCTACTCTCTCTCTTTCCTCTTTCTCTCTCTTCTCTATCTCACTATCTTGCTTTTATTTCATAGGTTACCTCTAGTGTCATCGTCCTCTTCTAGCATCATCGTCGGTGACCCTCGAAGCTTTCAATGCGATCCGCTCTCTATAGCCATAGGTATAATTTTTTTTTTAATTTTATAGTATTATTTATTAATTATATATATTTATAATAATTTATAAAATATTTATAATAAATATTATAAATATTTATTATAAATATTATAATTATCTGTATGGCATAGTTTTTAGATCGAAACTTGGATATTTAGATCCGGACTTAATTTTAATTACTGGTACCGGATCCAAACTCGAATATCTAATGGATCTATACTTGAAGTATCAGACTTGGATCCTAATGCATCCCAAAAGGCTGGACCCGATTTTAGGATCCGAAACTAAAAAATGGAGAGACTGAGAGGAAGACCGATAGATTGAGAGAGGGAGGGCCGATTGCTCGTCGGCCACAGGCAAGGGAGACCGAGAGTGGGAGGGAGGGAAGAGGTCCGACCTCATCACCGTCGCTGGCGAGGGAGATTGAGAGAGGGAGAGAGGAAGGGAGGGATCCGACCTCACCACCATTATTAGGAGGGAGGGGGTCCGGCCTTGCCGCCATCATTAAAAGGGAGGGGGTCCGACCTCACCGATGAGGGAGATCGAGAGAGGGAGAGTAGGAAATTGAGAGAGCGAGAGAGGAAGGGAGAGGGTCCACCTCACCGGCATCACTGGGAGGGATGGGGTCCGGCCTTACCGATGAGGGAGATCAAGAGAGTGAGAGAAGGAAGGATGGGGTCCAGCCTCATCGGCGAGGGAGATCAAGAGAGGAAAAGAGGAAGATCGAGAGATGGAAAAGCTGGGAGGGAGGGGTTCGGCCTTGCCGCCATCATCGGTGAGAGAGATCGAGAGAGGAAGAGAAGGAGTGATCGAGAGGATGGCACACGGTCGAGCCAGTTCGAATATGCAGTCGAGCTAGCTCGGGTCATGATCGAGTCGACTGGGGGAGGATCCGAGCCAGATGTCTCAAGCACGGAGCTGGCTGTCTCAAGCATGGAGCTGGCTTGGCTTCTAAGCGAATAGAATTTGATATGTCTCTCTAAGGTTCCAACTTTAAGCCCTAAGGTGCCACCATCATCTACTTTATTCTTCTTTCAGATTTCTGGATTAACACCAAGGTTCGTGCAAGAGATCGGATCTACGACTATTGCTCATCCTTAATTATTTATGAATGTAATTCATATTATAGAATTTATTACATAATATTTTTTGAATGTTTATATCTTTTTGCTTTTGTTTATTGCATTGCATAACGATAGATCCGTCAATTGATTAGTGTACATATTAGAGACTATTTATTGATGCTATACTAATATTATTGTTCAATATGTTATATTGATTAATATTCATTAACGTTGTAGATCACGATGGTACTAAAACGTCATCTAGCTTTCACCCCTGCCTCTCGATAGATTATGCACAGTTCAGCATCCGAGGAGCAGTCGGAGCATACTCCATCCACATCGACATCTACTGCTCAGGGACCTCCACCATCGGCATCTACTCTATCGACGACATCTACTCCACCGATGGCATCTACTCCACCGACAGCTGAGCCTCTACCATCATCGATATCTGAGACACATGCTACTACGTGGCATCTGAGTGTATGTTTTTATTATATTAGCACAACTTTATTTTTTATATAATATTTGTACACTTATATATTTGCATAATGTATTTGCATTGCAGGTGCATCATCCAGTTGGATATTTCATGATCCCATACGTATGACACACGTGTGAAACTGCCAACATCAGGTGATGGTCTATTACGATGTAGAGGGGAGGCCGGTAGGAGAGATCGTGTGAAAGATGCATTCTTTTTTTGGAGTGCTTATGAGGTGGTCGGACATCATTCCCATAGAGCCCAGAGATTGGTGTTTGATGGATGCTACCATCAAAGATCGGGTATGAAGGAGATATAGGTAAGTACGTGCATCTTAGTTATATTTATGTATTTTATATGTTTACACTATATATGTTTAATTAGAATAATTTTGTAACTAATTTTTGATAACTTTATGTAGAGGAGGTACAACTTCTCCGATCATAAGAGGACTCGAGATGCCCGACTGAGGAAGATCGGAGAGTTGTACTAGGGTTACAAGGTCAAGCTCCATAAAGGATGGCTTGAGCACCGATGAGACACTCTGGAGGAGCTTGTTCTCAGAATACAGGATTGTCCTCCGAGTCGATGGGAGAGGATGGTTAGACACTGAAGGAGTCAGCAGTTCGAGGTAAAACTCCTAACTTTTGAATTTTTCAATATGCTTAAAGTTTTATTTAAATATTTATTATTTATTTGAATACTTGTTAAGCTATCTTTCATCAGAATCGGAAGAACCATGCAGCCCAGGAGTATATGCACACTCTAGGCCACAAGTCTATGGTCAATCATATGCATAGAGAGGTAATTAATTCTAAATCTTACTAGATAGATTAAATTCATATTTTTTATCATCTTTCTAATAAATTTATGCTTTGTTATAGCTAATAAGAGATGGAGTGATGTCCAGCCGTAGCGAGATCTTCCGATCCAGTCGTATGGATAAGACGGGCAGGACGATGAACACCGCGATCGAACATATTTTTGTAAGTATTAAATATATTAGTATATATAATTAGTATTATAGCATTTCTTATAAAATTTTATTTCAATTTATAATTATAGGATCAGTTAGATGTGCTCGCAAGCGAGGGCCCATATACCTCTGGGCCCTATGACCATCTATCTCAGGTCTTGGGGCCTGAGCACTCTAGGAGGATCCGATGCAGGCCCGAACACACATCGATGAGCTACTGATCCAAGGTGAGCGTCTTCTCACATACTTTCGATGTCGTCAGTCGGGAGTAGCTTGAGGAGGCATTGGCACGAGCAGATCGAGATGAGGAGCGCGCATCTCATCTAGAGGGCATCGTGAGAGACATGATGTCGATGCTCAACACGCATTTTAGAGTTACGGGCTTCGAGGATATGTTGGCCCGCATTCCAGCTCCAGCTCCACCTTTGGCTCTGGCTCTAGCTCCAGTTCCGACTCTGGCTCTTGGTGACGATGACGATGATGTAGATTTAGAGAACTTTTGATGTATTTTATTTTTTTTAAAATATTATAATAAATTTTATTTGGTAATAATATTTTAGCATTTTAGAATAATTTTTATGTTTATTATATTTTTTTATATTATATATCTATATTTATCAGGTAAAATATATAAAAAAATAAAAATTTTAATTTTTTTAATTATTCAAGATCTATGACAGTGATTTTATAATGGCTGCCATATCCGTGCTAACTACTGCCATAGGTCTTTGGTGCAAACGGTGCCAACCACTGTATTAGATCTATGACAGTGGTTAAGAAACCATTTCTATAGATTACCTATGGCAGCGGTTATGTAATCGCTGTTATAGATAACCTATGGTAGCAATTACATAACCACAGTTATAGGTCGATCTATTGCAGCGGTTTATAAACCACTATAATAGGCTATCTATGGCAGCGGTTCAAACAACCGCTGCAACAACCGCTGCCATAGAGCTATGGTGACGGCTTCAATACCAATGATTAAATAATCACTACCATAGCCTATGGTAGCAGCTTTTTGGGCTATGACAGCGGTTACGAACCGTTGTCGTAGCCCTTTTTTATAATAGTATGGGCCCCACTCCTATGGATTGGCCCAAGACATGCTCCAAACCTTGGATGCCTTCCTAGCTCTTCATCACTACGGTCTTCACCTTGGACTCCTTGTGGATCGAATTCGAAATATTTTTCTCAATAATCTCCATCTTGACTCAACATTTAGCCTCCATCTAACTTTGAGAGCTTTCTAGATGATCTCGTCCCTATGCCCTGGACGTATGCCTGCTAGTCATGGATGAGCAAATATGAAAGTCGAGCCAGGCCACTCTATCCCATCTCCATTGTTTGTTGTGCTTCACCTAACCTGAGATCTACTCGGGGTAGCCTCCTATGGTAATAGGAACTTTACCTTGCAACGTCGCATGTTATCCTTCCGAGTCTCACATCTCATGCTTGATCTACCTGCATCTGGAGCTTCACCTCGCACTCGGCTTTCCGTCAAGAGGTAATGTCCTTCATACTTTCTTCTTCTCATGATAATCCTACTATCATGCAAGACCTTTAGGATGCCTCCATCAACTCTTTACCTAGAGCCAATCGAATCCAATCTGCTTAGTGAAATCAGATTCTTTCTAAAATTGGATATATATCAGAACTCATCCAATTTTCTGACTGTTCCATCATATACCTTCATGCTGATGGTTCCAGTGCCTTGATCACATAGCTTGATCCATCCGATAAGTGAACAGTGCTCTCATTATTCTTTAAAAAGTCAAATAGCTTCTCTCTACAATACACATGATGTGTGATAAGATCACGATGTTGTCATTAAAACATCATATTTATCAGTTTAAATCTGATTTTTTACTTTTTAAATTAATTAAAAATTATGAAGAGAGTAGTGAGTCGGATCGAATCCACAAAGAGGCAAAGATTTAATTCTAAAATCTTTGATTCTTTTATTTTTTTCTTTTTTTTAAAAAAAAGAAGGGTTTTTGAAAATTAAAGTCAGAAAGTAGATTTATAAATAAAAGTAGAATTTGAATTATGCAAAAATAAATTTGGTACTAAGATCCACTATTTAGATCTTAGCGGCTACTTGTAATAAAATTAAAGAGAAATAAAGAATAATTAATTTAAAGAGCTAGAATTGAAAAGAGCAATAAGGCTTTCTTTATTAAAATTAAAACTCAGATATAGAATTTAAATACAAAAAATTAAAGAAAAGAAATAAAACTCAAATGTAGAATTTAAATACAAGAAATTAAAGAAAAAGAAAGAGAAAAGAAAACTAGAAGGAGATCACAAATCACATAGGCGTAGAAGACTGGCTCTTCTTCTTGGCATTGTAGCTTTGAAGCAACCTTTAATCCTAAGCTTGGCTTCCACCCTGTACCTTGGCTTCTCCCTCACTAGATCTATTAATTTCTAGAGGCCTGGGATCCTTTTTATAGAGCTAGGAGGGCTGGAGATTTCTTCTGGAGGCAATGTGGGACTAAGAGCCTTTTTAATCATCAAAATACAAAGAAATTTGAATAAAATTTGGATTAAAATAGCTCTGATATGAATCTGGTAAGTTTGGTAAAATCTAGCCATTCAATAGGAATCCAACAGACTAAAAATCATCAAAATCATATGCATATTGACCCAGATCAGATCGAATTAAATTATGGCCATTGATCACGCATTGATGGAGAAAATCTGATCGTTGATTGTGTGTTGGGAGTCCTGATCACCCTCGGGAGTGTTCTGGACCATTGGATCATTCCTTGGATCGTGCGTTGCTGTTGGATGGTGATCCGCATGAGGTCTAAAGCTAAATCAAATATGAAAATAACCACAATCGTTTGATCTTGACTGCAAGCTACCACAGCCATCGGATTGCATAATTACTATTTTTATGGACCGCGTGGACCGACCGCACCACACACCATAACCAATCAGCACTCCTGTCGTCGAGTGAAAAGACCAAAATGTCCTATGAGCCAAGATAGATTTTCTATGAACCCTTTAAGGATCTAGGTCCACCACGTGTCGCATCTTGATTCATCAGTTTCTGCTAAGCTGGTGGTCCACGCCTGGATCATGAACCAACTGACAGCTTCCATGACTGAGTTAGCTTGCGTGGCTGGCTTGGCACGCTGGCTTGTCGGCTTGGCTTGATGCGTTTGGATACACCGACTGATATAGTGCGACGGCTTGAGCCGGTTGCGCCATATGTTATTTCCATTTAATTTTTTATTTATTTTATTTTTTAAAAATTCATATCTTCTTTATTTTAGCTCCATTTTGCATGAAATTTATTTCATTATGATCAAAAAAATAAGCTCTTTCCATTAATTATAAAATTTTATTTTTTAATTTTTATTATTTTTTAATTAATTTTTAAATAATAAAAATATTAATTTTTTAAAAATTATATATAAATTAATTATTAATTTTTAAAAATTAATATAAATTTATTAATAAATTAATATTTTTATTGATAAATTTATGATGCTTATCACACCGCCTAACTTAAGCTTTGCTCGTCCTCGAGCAAAGAAAGAATTTAATTTAGATCAATTACCATATTTCATTAAGATCCACCTTCACAAAAATAGATCTAGGATTTAAGATCAAAAATTTAGACAGTATCACTAACTATGTATTGAGTTTTAGAAGTAAATTTCATGGCAGATTAATCAGAGAAACTTTCTTAGAATTCATCTAAAGATTTTCAGCACTTGGTTTCGTGAATACTAACTTAGCATTTGGGTGTTGATTCAAAGGACAAACGAATCTTCTTTTATCACCTATTTTGGTTAGTTTTCTATATACTCCCAAGTTAAGTGCATGAATTAAGGTAGCTTTCACACTGCTCTTCTTCTTTTTTTTTTTTTTTGAAAATTATGCTGAGCATCCTGGCCTTTCCTTCACCGTTTGATGTGAACTTCTACACTTGACTTAGGTGCAGAGTTCTAGTTTAGGGCAATCCACATATACTCTATGTTTTGCACTTTTTATTTAAGCAGGTAGCTCTTTCCTTAAATTCAAGTTTCTTTAATTGAGGTATATATAAACCATCAATTTTTAGTGATAATTGAATCCTCAATTAGCCTTATAATCAACACCTACTGTGCTTCATTAGTGTGCATGTGCAATTAGAAGTGTTGTTAGCCTTTAAATGATCTAAGTAGGCTGCTAATGGTCTGACCAAGTAATCTGCTTCTTAACTCGCTACCATTATTAGTTAATACTTTCTAACTTTATTACTTTTTCTAGTTTATTTTGCTTAAGATTCTCTTTCCTGAAATATGGTTTATCCAAAAATTTTCAAAATAATTTTAAAGTTTGATTATTATTATTATATATATATATATATTATTATTATTATTATTTAAATTTTTTTATTTTTATTTTTATTATTTTATATATTAATATATATATATATTTTTTTTATCCTCCAACTGAATTGACATTATCCTCAATGGAGAGAAAAAATAAATAAAAAGGGTATAAATTATGTTTATTTATTTAGCATGGATTTTGAAGCTTATGATCCTTCTCCAGCTTTTTGGTCCTCCTCTAGCTTAGCCTAAAAAGAAAAGAAACTAAAAAGAATAAATTAGATTCAAGAAGTATTGGGTTGCCTCCCAACAAGTGCTAAGTTTATTATCTTCAGCCAGACAAAATACAGTTTAATTCATTGTGATTCTGTTAATTATACTTGGTCAATGTTTTGATTTAATGATATCCCTTCGATATATGGTTTAAGCCTTTGGCCATTTACCTTAAAGAAATTTTTAGTCCTAGGATCATAGAGTTTGATTGCACCATATGGGAATACATGATTAACTATGTAAGGTCCATCCCATCTGGATTTTAATTTTCTAGAAAATAATCGAAGCCTTGAGTTAAATAACCAGACTTGTTGATTTGGTTCAAAGGTTTTTCTTGAAATATGTTTATCATGGAAGGCTTTCATTTTCTCCTTATAGATTTTTGAATTTTCATAAGCTTCTTGCCTTAATTCTTCTAATTCACTCAATTATAACATTCGATTGGAACCAGCTTGGTTTAAATTAAAATTTAATTATTTTATTGCCAATATGCTTTATGTTCAAGTTCTACCGGAAGGTGACATGCTTTTTCATAGATTAATCTATAGGAAGACATTCCAATAGGGGTTTTATAAGCTGTCCTATAGGCCCATAATGCATCATCTAATCGATCTGAACCAATCTTTTCGATCAGGCCTAATAGTCTTTTGTAAGATATTCTTAATTTTCCTATTAGATACTTCTACCTGGCCACTTGTTTGTGGATGGTATGGTGTAGCTATCTTATGTGTCACCCCATATTTTCGTAATAAAGTTTGAAATTGATGGTTTGTAAAATGGGTACCTCCGTCGCTAATGATAGCACGTGAAAATCTGAACCTAGAAAAGATATTCTTCTGAATAAATTTTAAGACCACTTTATGATCATTGGTTCGTGTTGCTATTACTTCAATCTATTTAGAAACATAATTGATAGCTACCAAAATGTATTCAAATCCATTGGAAGGTGGAAAAGGTCCCATAAAATCAATTCCCCATACATCAAAAATTTTTACTACTAAGATGGGGTTTAAAGGCATCATGTCTTTCTTTGAAATATTCCCTAAGGCTTGACACTTAAGACACTCCTAACTAAAAGTATGGGCATTCTTAAATAATGTTGGCCAATAAAAACCACTCTACAATACTTTGGCCGTAGGTTTTCATCCAGAAAAATATCCTTTGCAAGCAAGGGTATGACAGAATTATAAGATACTCAATTGTTCAGATTCAAGAACACATCTATTAATGATTTGATCGGCATAAATTCTAAAAAGCTCAGGATCTTTCCAAAAATAATATTTGATTTGAGCAAAGAATCGATCATTCTCATTCTTAGACCAGCCATCAGGAATTTATCCTACGACTAAGTAATTGACAATATCTGCAAACCAAGGGGCCTTTGTATGTAAAACTGTTAACAATCGTTCATCTGAAAAAGATTTTCTGATTGATACAGGTTCACTATCTTTAACTAGGATCTTAGACAGATGGTCTACTACAATATTTTTAGATCCCTTCTTATCTGAAATTTTAATATCAAATTCTTGTAGTAGTAAGATCTATCTAATTAATCATGGTTTAGCATCTTTCTTTGAGAACAGGTATCTCAAGGTTAAATGATTCGAGTAAATTATGATTTTTTATCCTAATAGATATGATCTAAATTTTTCTTGGGCAAACACAATGGCTAGCAACTCTTTTTCAGTGGTGGTATAATTCATTTGTGCTTTATTCAGAGTTCTACTGGCATAATAGATCACTACAGGATATTTGTTTACCCTTTGGCCTAGGATAGCTCCTATGGCAAAGTCTGAGACGTCGCACATAATTTCAAAAGATAGTGACCAGTTAGAAGGTTGTATGATTGGAGCTTTGGTCACAGCTTCGCTTAAGATTTCATAAGCTTTAAGACGATTTTCATCAAAGTTAAAAGAAACATCCTTAGCGAGCAGATTACACAAAGGACGAAAAATTTTAGAGAATTCTTTGATGAAGCGATGATAGAATCCTACATGGCCAAGAAAAGATCGAATTTGTTTGACAGAAGTGGGAGGAGGAAGTTTAGAAATTAGTTCAACTTTAGCTTTATCTACCTCAATCCCTTTCTTAGATACTATATGTCCTAAAACGATCCCCTCTTGAACCATGAAGTGGCTTTTTTCCCAGCTTAACACTAGATTAGCCTCAATACATCATTTTAATATTTTCTTCAAATTATTGAGGCAACTCTCAAAAGATTCTCCAAAGACTGAAAAGTCATCCATGAATATTTCTAAGAAATCTCCTATCATGTCTGAAAATATTGACATCATGCATCTTTGAAAAGTCGTAGGTGCATTACATAATCCGAATGGCATTCTACGGAAAGCAAAGGTTCCATAGGGACATGTAAAGGTGGTCTTTTTCTGATCTCCTGAATAGATTGCTACCTGATTGTATCCTGAGTATCCATCTAAAAAGCAAAAGTATTGTTGGTCTGCTAGTCTTTCTAGGATTTGATCGATAAAGGGTAAGGAAAAGTGATCTTTTCGGATGGTTGTATTGAGTTTTCTATAATCTATACAGACACGCCACTCAGTGGAAAGTCGTGTTGGTACTAAGTTTTCATGTTCAGTGTGGATAACCGTAAGTCCAGATTTCTTTGGAACAACTTATGTGGGACTCACCTAGTGGCTGTCAGAGTTAGGATAAATAATTCCAACATCTAACCATTTAATTACCTCTTTCTTGACTACTTCTTGCATGTTAGGGTTAAGCCATCTTTGCATCTCTTGAGTTGGTTTGGCATTATCTTCTATATAGATATGGTGCATGCATATTAATGGACTAATTCCTTTTAAATCAGCGATGGTCCAACCTATGGCCTTCTTATATATTTTCAGAATATTTACCAATTGGTTTTCCTGTTCAATAGTTAAGTTGGAAGCAATTATTATCGGTAGGGTTTTCTTTGATCCTAAAAATACATACTTAAGTGATTTAGGTAAAGATTTTAGTTCAAGTTGTGGTGGGGCCTGAATTGAAGGATGTAATGGTTCAATTTTTCGCTCAAGTAAGGGCTCAACTTTCACTGACCAAGGTAATGAATGTGATGGTTGAGGTGAATTAAGCAGGGCATTTACTTCCTGGGTTTGAGTTTCTTCAGTGGGTTCATCATCTTGCAGTAAATCTAAGAAGGAATTAGATTCAACTATTTCATCTACCTGATTGATTACAAAGCAGTCTTCCTCCTCTTAAGTATACTTTGGGGTATTAAAAACATTAATTCTTACTTTTTGATTCCCAAAAGAAATGTCCATAGCTCCTATTTTATGGTTGATATTGGCATTGGCAGTCGCTAAGAATGGACATCCTAAAATTGTGAGATTCTGGTTCAGCTCTTGGAATGGTTCCATGTCAAGTATGAGGAAGTGATGCGGGACAGCCTAAAAAAAAAAAAATAGAAGAAAATACAAAGCTTCCTTCCATTCGTCAATAATAAATCATGTCCGACCATGACACATTATTTTTAGGATAGACAGTATAGTTGCCTATACTCTGCTCAGGAGGCGTGACTGATTGACATGGGACCAAAGCACGATCAATCTAAATGATGCTGATGAATGCCATTTTAGAGATCAGTAAATAACTAGCAATAATAAAGTAAATAGATAGATAGTAGAAATTAAATATGATTATGAATAATTATAAAAAAAATATATAAATAGAATGAAGGATAGCAAGAAATTAAGCCTGCAAGAAATCCTAAAAAAGATAAGAAGAATCCGAATCATGGTAGTTAAGAAACTACCCTGATTAGGGCTCTTAATCTTTTAACTAAGCAGATTTATCGATAAAGAACTGGATCTTTACCAACATCAAATCTTAAAAAAAATAAGTAAAAAAATCACAGATCAGTTAAGAAGGAACAAAGGTCCTTGTCAACGTTTGATCTGTAGAATAATAGATCACTCTTTCTCTCTTTGCATGATAGAAAAAAATCTTGGAGGAGACGGATCTTCTTTTGGTGGAATAGGCTTATGTAGGTAGATGGTGAAAATAAATCAGGATCATAGGAACACTGAATCTCAAGAAAATGAAGATTAAAGAGATAGAAAAAGGTGGGCCTCACATCCTCCCCTTGTGGGGTGATTTTGGGTCTCACACCCTCTCCCTCTCAGAGTGACCAACATAAGTGTTTTTTGAAATTATAAATTGATTTATTCATTCATTGTCTCATTCATGAAAGATACATGGATTTATAAAGGATCCTAGGGGTCCTATTTCTTTAGGAATCCTATTTTCTTTACAAGAAAAAATCAACCCTCCCAACAAAAAAGTAAAACATTATGTATGGTTTCCAAATATAATAATATATCATATCTATCTTTTATGGAACCATAGGAAAGAAATCAGCCTTTTAACAAAATAACTAAAAAATCAAGAACTCTTAAGAAATCCTAGGGAAGAAAAGAAACTCCATGTGGGCGCTTGATGCCTAGCAAACTTGGCATGAGGATCCTTGGGCATGGCACATGCTGGTGTGTGTATTTTCTTCCTGGGCGTGTGGAGGGTGGTGGCTCCAAAGATGACGTGGACCAAGCTTGCTTCTTTATGATGGTCTCTTTCCAAATAATGCTCAATCCAAAATAAACCCAAGTATGGTCCTATGGATCCAAAACTAAATGCATCAAAAAAACTAATTGATTAAATCAAAAGGACTAGAACAAAAAAACTGAAGTAGAGTTATTCTGATATGGCTTCTTCAATCCAAATTGAATCTAAATTATGTTGCTAACTTCTGTTGGCTCTTGTGTCCGCACCAATTCTCTTAGGATGGGGAGAACTCGACCCTATCGAGTGGGGATCAATTTTGCTTTGGTGACACTCAAGCAAATCGGGATCAATACGCTGTAGCTCTTCTCGAGTGATTCAAGTATCCTCGGACTCCGATCAACCTCGCCATCTAACTAAGTACCGTTGATAGCCTCGACTCCGGGTGGAGATGATATGCTCATCCAAAATTCTCTCAATCTGATCATGCTTTGACATTTTGGCTGGTGGACGTTCAGGAATAGGCTCTCTCTCAAAGGTTGGTTCAGGCTCAAATGGCTCACTAGGTATCCAAGTTGGCTCTTTATAGGTGATGAGATCTACAACGTTAATAGTAGAGCTAATCCCAAAATCAGAAGATAAGTCCACAACATACGTATTTGGTCCGATCTTCTTTAAAATCTTAAGTGGACCTGCTCCTCGAGCATATAACTTCTTGATGGTTCTTGGTGGAAATCATTCGGGTCTCATTCGAACCATCACATAGTCTCCTTCTACAAACTCTTGGGCACGTCGATGAGAATCTACATTCTATTTATAAATTTTATTACAAATACTAATTTTTTTACTGATCTCTTTATGTAAACTCTTGACATGCTGTGCAAATAACTCTATAGATTTAGAAATTCTAGCATGCATGGGCAGTGGGATAAGATCTATTGATTTTCTAGATTGATATTCATGAACTACTTCCTTGGAATGATCTATCTTAGGGTCCTCACGAACTTCTCTCATAGCAATCATCCAAACTGGTGATCCTTTACTCACGGTTATCTCTAATTCCTTAGCACCTATCAGATAGAGGCTTTTCTTTTTGATGTTTTCTTTTGGTCCACCATCTATCTTTCTATTGGTAGCCTTAGATGGGGAAGGATTGATCGTGATCTTCTTACCCTTATGAGTGAAACTACAGGAGTTGGTTCGGCCATAAATCATAACATCATTATCAAACAGTCAAAGCCGACCTAATATGATACTTCTGACTTTCATGGATAAGATATCGCACCAAACATGATCCCGATAAGAATGAAGCTGGATGGGAACACGACATCTAAGTTTGATGGAACTTAAGGAGGAATCTATCCAAGATACATGGTATGGGCTGGGATGATCTATAGGAGCTAATCCTAATCGCTTAACTACATCGGTGGAGATGGCGTTGATACAGCTACTACTATCAATGATCATCTTACAAATTTTATCACTAAATTTTATGAAGGTATGGAAAATAGAAGTCCTACGCCAGTCTTCACTCTCCTTAGTCTGTGCTAGAAACATACCTAATGACTCCAAGCCTAAGGTCCAACTCTGGTGCAACAAAACTTAGGATTTTTTCAGTACTCTCAAACTGCTCAGCTAAGTCTGGATCAGCTTCATAAACATTCTTCTCAATATTTTCTAAAGTTTCCTCTTCTAATTCTTCCATAAATAATGATCGGTTGGGATATTATGCAGCAAAATGACCGTAACCATGGCACTTGAAGCAGTGGGATCGAGAACTACTTTTCTTAGATAACTCTCTTGCAACTCTTTTTTCTTTATTTTCTTTTCTCATAATAGGATTTGTAGGTGGAGGTACATTACTAGAAGTCTGGATAGTATTGGGTCTCGATCCAGAAGGGATTACTCGGCTAGATTAAAGACAATGGATGGTCAAATATCTAAAAAATCTTTCAAAGTCTAGGGCAAGTTGATAAGCTTATTCTAGCATGGTTACCTCTCACAAAAAGAGCTCACGTTGGATATCTTCTCGTAATCCAGCTCTAAATCTAGACAAGGTAACAATCCTATCTTCAGTTACTCCACATCTCATGAGGTACTCATCAAATCTCGTGATGTACTCTATGACTGATCTATTTTCTTAAGTAAGTCTCTGCCACTAATCTAAAAGTCTTTGTTGGTAGGAGGTGGGGAGGTATTTTTCTCTAAGTTTTTTCTTCATTTCATCCTAGGTTTCTATCGAATCTTGTCTTCTCTGATTGAGAAGACGTTCAACATTTTTCTAAAAAAGTCGGGCTTGCCTAACCAACTTCATCCTAGCAAACCTAACTCTTCTTACTTCAGATATTTCGTACCATCCAAAATAGTGGTCCATGCCCGATTTTCAATCTAAGTACTCTCTTGAATCTAGACAACCATCAAAACTTGGGGCTTCGATCTTTACATTCCTAAGAACATGCTCATCCTGATCGAACTGGTTATGATGGGGGCATGCTGCTATAGATCGATCTAGGTCAAGGTTCCTTCTTCTCTGTCCTATAGGTAATTGGAGAGACTCAGGTTCAGATTGTCTTTGCTTAGCTTCTTCTAGTACTGTTATTTTTTCACTCATGATTTTTATAAATTCTTTCATATCATCAAACTTCTCAGTCAGGGCATTAATGATGGCTGTTGTATTGGAATCCATGTTGGTATTGGATAAGAAAGTAGGACATTGGTACTGGTTACTTGATCTAATGGTCATGCAAGTCCATAATGCAGGAATAAGATGTAGTAAAAAAGAAAAGAAAAAAAATATTGGAAAGTAAATTATGAAAATTTAACTTGCCGAAATTTTAAATTGCAGAATTTAAACTAAAGCCCTAACCAATCCAGCTCTGATATCAAATTGATGCAGGATAGCCTAAAAAAAAAAGACAAAAAAAATACAAAGCTTCCTTCCATTCATCAACAATAAATCATGTCCGGTCATGGCACATTATTCCCAGGATAGACAGTATAGTTGCCTATACTCTGCTTAAGAGGCATGACTGATTGACATGGGACCAAAGCACGATCAATCTAAATGATGCTGATGAATGCCATTTTAGAGATCAATAAATAACTAGCAATAATAAAGTAAATAGACAGATAGCAAAAATTAAATATGCTCATGAATAATTATAAAAAAAATATATAAATGGAATGAAGGATAGCAAGAAATTAAGCCCATAAGAAATCCAAAAAAAGATAAGAAGAATCCGAATCATGGTAGTTAAGAAACTACCCTAATTAGGGCTCTTAATCTTTTAACCAAGCAGATCTATCGATAAAGAACTGGGTCTTTACCAACATTAGATCTAAAAAAAATAAGTAAAAAAATCAAAGATCAGTTGAGAAGGAATGAAGGTCCTTATCAACGTTTGATCTATAGAATAATAGATCACTCTTTCTCTCTATATATGATAGAGAAAAATCATGGAGGAGATAGATCTTTTTTTGGTGGAATAGGCTTATGTAGGTAGATGGTGAAGATAAATCGGGATTGTAGGAATACTGAATCTCAAGAAAATTAAGATTAAAGAGATAGAAAAAGGTGGTTCTCACACCCTCCCCTCGTGGGGCAATTTTGGATCTCACACCCTCTCCCTCCCAGAGCGACCAACACAAGTATTTGTGAAAATTGTAAATTGATTCATTCATTCATTGTCTCATTCATAAAAAGATACATGGATTTATATAGGATCCTAGGGTCCTATTTCTTTAGGAATCCTATTTTCTTTATAAGAAAAAATCAACCCTTCCAACAAAAAAGTAAAACATTATGTATGGTTTTCAAATACAATAATATATCATATCTATCTTTTATGGAACCATAGGGAAGAAATCAGCCTTTTAACAGAATAAGTAAGAAATCAAGAACTCTTAAGGAATCCTAGGAAAGAAAAGGAACTCCATGTGGGCGCTTGATGCCAGTACAACTTAGCATGAGGATCCTTGGGCATGGCACATGCTGGCATGTGTATTTCCTTCCTGAGCGTGTGGAGGGTGGTGGCTCCAAAGATGACGTGGACCAAGCTTGCTTCTTTATGATGGTCTCTTTCCAAATAAGACTCAATCCAAAATAAACCCAAGTATGGTCCTATGGACCCAAAACTAAATGCATCAAACGAACTAATTGATTAAATTAAAAGGACTAGAATAAAATAACTGAAGTAGTGTTATTCTGATATGGCTTCTTCAATCCAAATTGAATCTAAATTATGTTGCCAACTTCTGTTAGCTCTGGTGTCCACACCAGGAAGTCTATTAGAAAATAACATTTGTCTATTCTAACTAGAACATCCTCAATCAAACCATGTGGTGTTTCTATAGATCTATTAGCTAATTGCAAAATAACTGATGTGGATTTTAATTCTTCAATTCCAAATTTTTCATAAATCGAGGTTGGAAGTAGGTTCACACTAGCTCCTAAGTCTAGTAATGCTCGGTTAAAGGTTATGCCTCATATAACACATGAAATTAAGGGTGCACTAGGATCTTTCATCTTTTGAGGTATTAGATTTAACAGGACCGCACTTACATCCTCAGATAGTATAACTCTTTTGTTGGTTCATGGCTCACGCTTTTGGGTGCAGAGTTCTTTAAGAAATTTAGCATAGGCTGGGACATGCTGAATTGCATCGAGGAGGGGTAAAATAATATGAACTTGTTTAAATAGTTTCATTAGCTCCTTATTGCTTGCTTCTTGCTTTTTATGGGAAGAGCCTGCTTCTAAGGCCGAAGGGAATGGAGCTTTGGGTTTATAGGTCTCAGATAAATCATCTATTCTCTTCTTTTCTTTATCTATTTTATCAGTACTAGTTCTAAGCTCAGGTTCTTCTAGATGATTAGTTTCAGTACTAACCTCTTCTTCAAATTTTTCATCAGTATTAGCCCCTATCACCTGGTCTTGGTATGGGTCCTTAAGAATCCTACCACTTCTAAGTTCAAATATTGCTTTAGCATTTTCTAATTGGGGATTCTTAGGTGGAATGTTAGATAGATGAGTAAATCCAGATGGTTGATAGACATTGGATGGATTATTTTTAGGATTTGTAATTGGTTGGCTTGGTAATTGACCTGGTTCTCTCCTCATGCTAGACTCAGCTAATTATCCTATTTGAGCTTCTAGCCTGGCAATTGATTGTTGTTGGATCAGAATTGATTGTTGTTGGCTTAGAATCAATTGTTGAAGTTGATTGAATTTATCATCAGCTAGATTGGTCTATTGATGAGGAGGTGGGTATGAGGGCTGATTATAATGCAGTGGTTGAGAAGACTGACTAGGTTGTCCCTTATTATAGGCATAGTTCTGGTACTGGGGCCTATTTTGATAATTTTGGACTGGTGGGACTTGGGTCTGAGCCTGCTGTTGTGGTTTCCAAGAGAAATTTGGATGGTTTCTCTAACCAGGGTTATATGAATTTGAATATGGGTCAATAAGTGGTTTGGAGTAACCAGAGCAGCTTGGACTTGTTCTTGGATAAGAGGTGGTAATTGTGCAACCATGGGACATTCGCTTACATGATGTGTTGGACTAGCACAAATAGAGCAAATCCCCTGATAATTAGAAGCTAGTGTGTATTGTGTAGGAGATTGTTGACCTAGATTAAGGAATTAATCTAATTTCTGGGCAATAAGATCGACGTTATCTAATTTTTGTGCTATTACGTTCAAATCTATCTTAGAATTAAGTTCTGGAGTTTTGATCTCATAAATTCCTGCCCATTTTTGTTGAGAAATTGATCTTTCATAAGAGGATAATGAAGCATGGTTAATAGAGTTTTCACTTAAGATTTCAAATAAGGTATAAGCTTCATCCTCACTTTTGCTCATGAATGCACCTCCACAGGATGCATCAACCATCTACTTATATTGATCTCCTAAACCTTCATAGAAAGCTTGTACAATTTGCCACTTAGATAGACCATGGTGTGGGCATTTTCTAAGAGGGTTCCTTAAGTCTTTCCCATGATTCATGAATTTGTTCCCCTGGAAGCTTAGCAAATCCTATGATGGATCACCTCATAATATTGGTTCATCCTGTGGAATAAAATTTCTTAAGAAATTCATGTTGCATCTCTGCCCATGTCTGAATTATTCTTCTTAATGTGCCAAGCCAATACTTGGCTTTATCTTTTAATGAAAAAGGGAACAAGGTTAGTCTAAGGGCATCACCAGAAAAATTTTGAATTTTTACCGTAGAGCAGATTTCTAAGAATTCATCCAGATGTTTTTAAGGATCTTCATTGGTATTCCCATAAAAAGATGGGAGCATCTAGATTGTAGTCAACTTGATCTCATAGTGGCTAGCAGGTATATCAGGCAAGTGGATGCAAGTCGATGGGTTGTAGGTGGAAGGAATAAAGTATTCCTTCATCTGTCTAGATAGTTCTTCATGATTTTCAGCCATTTGATTATCTGGTCTTATATGAATTAGTCTTTCAATTTTAGGATTTGGTTTAACTAGGTCAGGTGAAAGCGATCTTCTATCATGCATGTACTAGTGCAACCTGATATATGGTTCAAGATATATATTTTTTTATTTTTTTTATTTTATTATTATTATTTTTTTAAGAAAAGAGGAGAGAAAGAAAGAAGAGGGTTCTAAAGAAAGATCCTAAGGAGTCTTAAATCTAGAGATGATAGAGAGAAGAGTTAATTTGTGGTTTATGTTTGATGTTATTTAGCAAACAAGTTAAGCAATCAATCTTAACTAAGGGTTGTCTTAGGTCTAAATAGCTCCTAACTACCAAGATCACCTTCGAATCCTTCAAGTATAGGATCAACCAATCAACTGGTCAGGTAAGTGTAAAGTCGGTGGAAGTCCCCCCGTTGCTTGCCTTAGACACCAATTGTGCTTGGCCAGGTAAGCGAACGAAATCAATTAAGTAACCACCTTTCTTTTGCCCCAATCATCCCTGAACCACTTTCCTAGATATCAGTTAAATTGCTTAATCCTAACCTATTTCAACTCTAAGATTTTCTTATCCTATTAAGCTCGAATATCCTTAAGGGTCGATGTCTAATTGATTTTAAAAGTTAAAGTTTGGGTTAATGCAATATGAGGGTTGGTTGTTTGTGGGCCAAGGAAGGGTAATCAAGTTCTCACCTTATCTTGTTTAATGGGTTGTGCCCTTAAATTGATTCAATATGATATGCATATTCAGATTTTCAAGCAAGGGGTTCTAAGTAATTTAAACCAGATGCATATAACTAATTAAATTCTAAAAGGCTTACTTTGCCTCCAGCAATCATCAGAAAATTAAACTGATATGATGCATGCTCCAAATAATTAGGGTTTCTAATCTTGTAATAAAATTTTTAATTAGATTTAAGTAGATAATTTTTAATTAATTTAAGAATAAAGCAAATATTAAAGATAAGAAAAGAGATTTAGGGTTTAGGAATGATCTCACCAAATAGGATTGAGAGTTTTATTCGTGCCCTAATTTTCTTTATTCTTTTCTCTATTTTTTTCTAAAAAATAAATAAGAAAAATAATTAGTAGGTAATAAAAAAAATCAAAGAAATCAAAAAATTTTAATTTTTATGCCTCCTTGGCAACGGTGCCAAAAACTTGATAAGATCACGATGTTGTCGTTAAGACTTCATGTTTATCAGTTTAAATCTGACTTTTTACTTTTTAAATTAATTAAAAATTATGAAGAGAGTAGTGAGTCAGGTCGAATCCATAAAGAGGCAATGATTTAATTCCAAAATCTTTGATTTTTTTATTTTTTATTTTTTTAAAAGAAAAGAAAAGAAGGGTTTTTGAAAATTAAAGTTAGAAAATAGATTTATAAATAAAAATAGAATTTAAATTATGCAAAAATAAATTTGGTACTAAGATCCACTATTTAGATCTTAGCGACTACTTGCAATAAAATTAAAGAGCAATAAAGAGCAATTAACTTAAAGAGCTAGAATTGAAAAGAGCAATAAAGCTTTCTTTATTAAAATTAAAACTCAAACGCAAAATTTAAATACAAGAAATTAAAGAAAAAGAAAAAGAAAAGAAAACTAGAAGAAAATCGTAGATTAGCATAGGCGTAGAGATGGCATAGAAGACTGGCTCTTCTTCTCAGCACTATAGCTTTGAAGCAACCTTTGATCCTGAGCTTGACTTCTATCCTATACCTTGGCTTCTCTCTCACCAGATCTGTTGATTTCTGGAGGTCTGAGGTCCTTTTTATAGAGCTTGGAGGATTGGAGATTTTTTCTAGAGGCAATGTGGGACTAAGAACCTTTTTAATCATCAAAATACAAAGAAATCCAAGTAAAATTTGAATTAAAATAGCTCTGATACAAATTTGGTAAGTCTGGTGAAATCTAACCATTCAATAGAAATCCAACAGATCAAAAATCACCAAAATCGGATGCATATCGGCCCAAATCAGATCGAATTAAATTCTAGCCATTGATCGTGCATTGATGGAGGAAATCTGGCCGCTGATCACGCGTTGGGAGTCTTGATCACCATCGGGAGCATTTTGGACCATTGGATCATTCCTTGAATTGTGCGTTGCTATTGGATGGCGATCCACATGAAGTCTAAAGCTGAATCAAATCCAAAAATAACCACAACCGTTTGATCTTGACTGTAAGCTACCACAACCGTCCGATCATGCAATTATTGTTCCCATGGACCGCGTGGACCGACCCGCACCATACACTGCAGCCAATCAGCGCTCCTATCATCGAGTGAAAAGACCAAAATGCCCTGTGAGCCATGATAGATTTTTTGTGAACCCTTTAAGGGTCTAGGTCCACCATGTGTCGCATCTTGATTTGCCGATTTCTGCTGAGCTGGTGGTCCACGCCTGGATCATGGATCGACTGACGGCTTTTGCAGTTGAGTCGGCTTGCATGGCTGGCTTGGCACGCTGGCTTGTCGGCTTGGCTCAGTGCATTTGGATGCGTCGACTGATATGGCATGGCGGCTTGAGCCGGCTGAGCCGTATGTTATTTTCATTTAATTTTTTATTTATTTTATTTTTTTAGAAATTCATATCTTCTTTATTTTAGCTCTATTTTGTATGAAATTTATTTTATTATGATCAAAAAAATATTCACTTTCTATTGATTATAAAATTTTATTTTTTAATTTTTATTATTTTTAGTTAATTTTTAATTAATAAAAATATTAATTTCTTAAAAATTATATATAAATTGATCATTAATTTTTAAAAATTAATATAAGTTAATTAATAAATTAATACTTTTATTGATGAATTTATGGTGCTTATCAATGCGAATATGCAGAATCTATAATCCACTAATGTGAAGAAATAGATAAACGAACAATATTGCATGCCGAATAGATCAAAGCAAAAGTAGCATAATTTTAAAAAATACTTTTTTTCAACATACAAAATAATAATGAAATCATGTATCTAAATTATAAAGCAATGAAAGCAATAGTGATGATCTCGTCATCACCTTGGCACAGGTAGCAATACCCTGTTATTGATGATCCAGGATTTTGAGGAGGTCCACTATTGAGCCACAAACATGCCCGACCTCTATAAGTATCCACTTGGACCTGGTTTAGAATGCTTCCTCCAGATCTGATCTTTCTACTCCTAGGTGGATCCGAGAGCTGCTTAATCAGCAACCAAACCAATCTCTAAGGCTATGGAATCAACTCTTGATGTAGCCTTTTCCTCCTTTGCTTGAATAGCACTTGAACTCCTTCAAGCACTCTAGGGATAGCCCAAACACCTTTTGGGCATGGAATGGATCAGTGGTCAAACTCTTTAGGCATGGGTAGAAGGAGAGTGATGGAGGGAGAGTGGTAGAATTCTGGGTGGAGACTTAGATCAAAAATAGATTAGATTACAAACCATGTGGTAAAGTGTCTATTTATAGACCTAAGACCTCACCCAACAACATTTGGATGGCACCTATTTGAAATCAAATTTCAAATGGGGCATCCCACCTTTTTCTCCCTCATCACTTATCCACAAGGGGCATCCCTTTTTGAATCTCATGAATAAAAGGAGGACGAAAGCCCTTTTCTCTCATAACCAGATCTACCATTTGAGACTTGCATCCTAGATAAGGAGGATGTGCATCCCATCGCATAGGACACGCATCCCACATTCCCCTCCATTTAAATTCAAGTTTAAACTCAAATCTCATTTAAATTCAAACTTGAAATAAATAGGGTGGTTGCTCTTATCCTTATCCACTTGCATGAGATCTCATGTGTGGTGGGTTACGAGAGAAATGAGAAACAAAAAGGAGGGGGGCGCCAATTATTTTTTGTCGCTCTTCCATTCTGATCCTTAAGGGCCTTTTAAATTTAAATTCAAATGAAGGAGGTTTAGTGCAACCAACTCTTGGTGCTAAACTAAGAGCCCAATTAGACTAGGTTGAATGCTATCTGATAGAGAACACAATCTTGGAGAAATCTGAGTAAGCCTCTCAAGTTAAATTAGTTTCATGCATCTAATTTAGTTGTATAGAATCCCTTGTTTAAAATTGGTTATGCATATTCATCTCAAAGTAACTTAAGGATAACAATCCATTAATCAAGTTAAGATAGAGATTTGATCATCCTTCCTTAGCCCACAAAAAATCAACCAGCATTCCTCATTAACCTAAAGCTTTAATTTAAAATCAATTAGACATCGGCCTTAGGAACTCGAGCTCAATAGGATAAGAAATCCTAAGAGTTGGACCAAATTAGGGCTAGTCTGTTTAACTAGTGTCTATGACAAGTGGTTAACGGATCATAGCCTAAAGAAAAATGATTACTTAATTGGTTCTGTTAGCTTACCTGATCAAAATAATTGGTATCTAAGGAAAGCAATAGGAGGACTCCCACAACCTTACACTTACCTGACCAGTTAAATGGTTGATCTTTACTTGAAGGTGACCATGGCAGTTAGGAGCTATCTAGATCTTGAGCAACCCTTAGTCATGATTGATTACCTAACTTGATTGCTAATTAACTAAAACATTAAACCTAATCAAAACTAATTGTTCTCTCTCTACTTAGCTCTAGGACTCCATAGATTCTCTTCTTTAAAACTCTTTTCTCTCTTTTTTTTATTTTTTTCTCTTCTCTTCCTAAAAAAATAAAATAAATAAATATAATAATAATAAATTAAATTAAATTAAACTAAATTAAATATAATAAAATAATAAATAAATAAATAAAATCATAATAAAATCATAAAATCATAAAAAAAATTTAAAAATAAAAGTAAAATAATAAAAATTAATAAAAATTTAAAAATTCAAATAATAATAGAAAGATAATAAAAAATAATAAAAAATTAAAAAAAATAAAATAATAATAAATCTAAAAAATTTAAACCATACATTAGGGTTGCACTAGTACATGCATGATAGGAGATCACTTTTTTAGACCTACTTGAATCCAATCCTGAAATTAAATGGCTGATCTATATTTAAATCAGATAATCAAATGGCTAGAAATCATGAAGAATCACCTAGGCAGATGAAGGAATACTTTATTCCTTCCACCTATAATCCATTATTTTATATCCACTTACCTGATATCCCTGCAAGCCACTATGAGATTGAGTCGACCATAATTTAAATGCCCCCATCTTTTTATGAGAACACTGATGAAGATCCTTATATGTATCTAGATGAGTTTTTAGAAATCTATTCTACAATGAAAATCCAAAATTTTATTGATGATGCCCTTAGATTAATCCTATTTTCTTTTTCATTAAAGGACAAAGCCAAATATTGGCTTGGCACAATAGGAAGATCAATCAAAACTTGGGCTGAATTGTAATATGAATTTCTTAAGAGATTTTATCCCATAGGTTGAATCATTACCGTGAGGTGAGAAATCACTGAATTTGCCCAACTTTCATAGGAACAAATTCATGAGTCATGGGAGAGACTTAAAGAGCTTCTTAAAAAATGCCCATGCCATGGTCTATCTAATTGACAAATTGTTCAAGCTTTCTATGAGAGTTTAGGAGACCAGTACAATTAGATGGTAGATGCATTTTGTGGAGGTGCATTTATGAGTAAAAGTGAGAACGAAAGTTATACCTTATTTGAAATCCTGAGTGAAAACTCAATCAATCATGCTTCGTTATCTTTCTATCAAAGATTAAATTCTCACCAAAAGTAGGCAAGAATCTATAAATTTAAATATCCAGAATCTAGTTCTAATGCTGATTTGAAGTTGATAGCTAATAACTATTAACAATTTATAAATAAAGTATTAAAATATATATTAATTAATATTTATTTAAAAAAATTGATATTTTTATTAGTATTTTGTAGGAAAGAAGTCCACCAATACTAAGAGCTTGATTTATGGGTTCAAACAAGTTAAATTTGACTCAAATCGAAGCTAAAACGGGAAAGAAATGAAAGCTAGAATTTTAAATAAAGGAAAAGAAAACTAGTTCACCTGACCGATTGGTTCACCTAAACTGGCTGGGTCTGCCAGAGACCGACCAACTGTAGCTCAGAAGCAAATCAGCCCAGCACAACTAGCAAACCAACCTATATGCACGAAAAAGGCCAACCCAGCATCCATCAACACCTGATGTCACCCTGATGTTAGGAAATTGCATGGTCCACGATGGACCGGCAGTGACTCAGTAGGCATGGACCCTTAAAGTATCCATAAAATTAACCACATGATGTTAGAGGGTAAAATTGGTATTTCAGCTAACATGGTGCATTCAGATTCGTTCTAGTCCATAAAGTGTCTGGTCTATAATGGTCCATAGCATAGTAATGCACGATCGTGTGGTTCAGAACATGCCCGATTCAGATCCAATGGCTGGTGTTCAATCTGATTAGATTAAGAGATTCTTCAGCCATTATTGCACCAGCTGACGGACCCAAATGTTTCTAGCTTCGATCTGACAGTCCAAATTTGATCCGGACATTGATCTTGAAGCTGAATGGGATTTTTGATGATTTTTTTAGACTTTTATCAGCAATCCGATGGCCATGACTCAGTAGATCCATTGATTTTGATCTAGGCTCCAATTTAAGTTCAACAAGGACTCACAAACTCCTATTTTTCTCTATTTAGGGCCTTGTTATGCTAGAAGTCGAACAAAGACCACTCTTAGGGGGGATTAGCCCTCCAAACCTCTTCCGACCTATCCTCCTCTCTTCTCTTCTTCCTTTCTTTCTTCTTCTTTTATTCTTCTTCTTTTCTTTTATTTTTTCATTGAGGAGTTCCAATATGCCAAAAGCTAGCAAGATCAATACCATGTACGGCTAGAGATCTCATGTTCAGGAGAGTAAGAAAAATCTTCTAATCATGAGAGTTTGTAATTTGAACCATGTTTATCTTTTTATTGAGTAATAAAATTTATTTATCTTTTATATAATTTTTTATTTATATATTATTTATGATTTTTTACTTTTGCTTTTCATACTCTATTATGTTATTTAGTAATTTATCTTTTATTATCAGTCAATTTAATTTAATTATTTAATTATCTATTGTTTATACTTTCTTTAAAATTTTTTCTTTATATTGCTTTTCATATATTTAGGAATGGCAATGGGTAGGATTTGGGTCGGATATTATACTACCCATCTCCAAATCTGAACTTAATACCCTATACCCAAATCCTACCCAATACCTGATCGGATAAGAAAAGAGATACCCATCCCCATACCCAATGGGTTCGGAGATACCCATGGGTTACCCATTTCTCCATACCCAACCCATACCCATCCCATACCCTCTCCATACCTAAAAAAATAAACAATCAAAATTAGCTTATATGTATTTGTTGAAAAATATATCCTAAAGTCAATCATCTAAGTAGTAGATGATTGAAATTAGTATATAAATTATCTAATAATAATAATAATAATTTGGCTATTTCATCATAAAAGTTCTATCTTTCTTAAATGAACTCCTAAATTATGATGAAGTCCTTAGAACCATAATCAATCAATAAAGGAGGATTTATTGGATAATTCTTAAATAGTTCATGATCAAATGATAAGTTATTAATAAGGATGATAACTTATCGAGTGTAGGTCGCTGTATGTCATATGCGTTGGTTGTCCTCGTAACCAAGTAGTGTGGAGACATTGGTATGGCATCCAGGTGAGATATAGGAGTACATCTGCATTGAACGTGATCAATGTAGCACTTTACTGTCAAGAGTAGCTAGCTAAGGCCAATGGATATAAGTATCCCTCCAACCTAAGATGGCCATGGTGACTTATGAGTAATTCACTGTGCTTTGATGCTGGACTACGTGTATTTCTAATATAGATGATGGAAGATTTTTGGGTATAGTCAAGTACTTATAGGGTCGGTGTGTGAGTCAAGATGGGATTAACCACTCCTAATTAACTTCAGGAAGAGAATGTCTCGCTGTGTTTCAATTTAGCAAAACCTAGGCCTAGGTAATCCTCATAAGGTGTTATGGAATTTGTAAAATTTTGAGACATAATATAGATGACTTGTATGAGTGTTTGACAGCATACTCAAAGTTGTCTTGAGCATTATTGATCATGGGGATGAATTATATAGTAACCATGGGCCAGGGTTCTAAGAATGTTGCTTTGCATACATTCAACCTATCCAGATGTCGGAAATCATTGCTAGATGGTAACTTCGATTAGTACAAAAATTGGTTTCTGTACTATCGACTTACATTCAAATCTATGGAGTCACACACATTAGAGCTTGTAATCTAATCGGATGGTTAATCGATGATTGAAAATCATTTCGAGGTCAAACTTTCAATGCGATTGATGTTTGACCTAATGCAAGTATTGCAAGAGTATCGATTAATAATTGGATTGCTAATTGGCTCAATTTGATTGAACAATTAGGTTGAGATCAAGTCTAATTGAATTAGATTCAATTAGAATTGGTTTGGATTTAATTAGATTAAGTCTAATTGATTTATTGGATAAACCAATTGCAAGGAAAGAATAATTTCTTATTTGACTAGAACTTGGGTGCACCTGATTGACTTAGGATTTAAATCAGATTTAAATCTTGATTTAATCTAATTTAATTGAACTCCTAGTTGGACTAGGATCATCCTTAATTAGATTGCATTTAATCTAGTTTAAATAAGATTTAAATTAGATTTAGAATATTTTTGACCTAGTCAAATAAGAGAAGTCCCAATAGGACTGGGGCTCTCTCTTTCACTTGCGCCTAACCTACTGGGACTCTCTCTTTCACTTGTGCCTAAGAAAACCCACACCATACTTTAATTCTAAATTTTTTTCTATGATTTTCATGCCTAAGAAATAATTTTTCACACCCCATTATCTTAGGAATTGGATTCCTCCTCATGTTCTTCATCTCTTCGATTATCCAAGAGATCCAAAGAACATATATTGGATTAACCATCAAGTGGGATCCATAAAAAGCTAGTACTTCGAGCAGATCTTTATTCAATGAATCTTCGATCTATGTTACAGATTCGTGTGGATTACCTGTAAAGGCCGAACGCTTGTGCGGCTCCAAAGGCAACAATGGATTCAACCGAGGAGTTCTCGACCCATGCAAAGATAAGGGAGCTAATCTCTTGGTGACCTAGATGTGATCTAGGATTAGATCTGCTAGATATGTGTGCCCTAGAAGCTAGATTGGCTGACACTTGTAATATACTTCTAAGGATAAAATTATAATTTTGACTATAAATAATAAAATGATTATTTTTTATCGTAGTGTGTATTTGAAAGTGTCTGTGATACTTTTCTTGAGTTAATGGTAATGATAATTCATATTTTCAAGAGTTGAAAATATAAGACATGAATTTTCATTATTAACTCATAAAATGCTTCCGATCGTAGGATCATCATGAGGATGGTGATTGATTTGGAAGGTTGGGGTACGATCGCTTCTTTAGGATAGATGAATCTTGAGTCTAAAGTATAGAGAAATTGGAGTGAGAGTATGGTACTCGTTAGAGAATGAGGATACTGAGCGTAACCACCTCAAGCAGTCATCAAGAAATTTACCTTCTCATCGATAACTGGCTCGAAGCTGCAATGGTATGTCTGGTTTTTTGATCTGAGGTGCATCGGCGGTTCACCTTGAGGGTGTTATAGTTTGACTACACCATAACTCGATCTTCTAGCTATTCAGAATCCTGAGGTGTATGTTGGCTATAGCATGTTCATTGTAGGAATTAGATTGCACCAATAAGGGATCTATCTACCTTGGTAGATGAGCAACCCTATGATGGTCATGAGAATCAAGTCCATAAGCCCAAGGCCATGGCATAGTGAAATAATAGAAAGAGTTTCTATTAGAATTTTTATATTAGACTTGAATCGAATGATTAATTCATATGATGGATATTAGGATTTGACGAGATCTCCTTAAACCCTAATCCAGTCGGAGCTCAAGATAGAAGAAATTAATCACACAGGTAACTGCATCGAAAGATTCACTTTTAGTTCTAATGGGTTGCCACCATATACTGCTAGATGTCACTGGTGGATTTTGGGAGCAATTAGAATGATTTGGATGATCGATCATACTAGTTGTTTGAATCAAAAAGGTTCTAATCCATCGAAAGATGTTTCGATGATGTCGATGATAGAGATCGTGACATATCCCATTACCATATGAAATTGAATCTAACTGGATCGTACAAACAAGGGTTTGGATTTAAATATCATCAATTGGACTAACCCAATTCAATTAATTTGAATAAGATTCAATTAGGTTCAAGAAAATCATGCTAGCACACGATTAAGCCTAATGTTCTTCTTTAACAATCATTAAAGCTTATCTCGATCGAGCTAAATGTGTTTGAGCTCACTTAGAAATCTTTACTTGGTCTGACTGGAGCTTGTCCAAGTCAGAAAAGGGTTGTCTTAATTTATGAGATAAATTTGAGACAACACCTACCATTTTTCAGCACCTACTAAATCTTGTCCTTGGACTTTGGTCAAATGTTGACCTTTGACACTTAGACATCTGCCCATGTGTCATACACCCATAGAAGAGAACTTTGACCCTTGTACCCCTACTAAAAGGTAGACAGATAAAGGGTGCTTGCCTAGGGAGGCGTGTATCCTATGTGGATAAGGATTGCAGTCCCATACAGATGGGACTCTACTTACTTTAGGGAATCAACCTAGATGGCACCAACAAGTCTTGACACCATCTAAGGAGAGTTTTGAGGGACTCTAATCTGATTAGATCAGATGATGTCATCCCATCAATCAGATTTAGATCTGATTGCACAAAGGGCCGTGATTGCCCAGAATGATGTGGCACTACATGGCGCAGCAGGATCTATAAAAACCCTGTCTGCACCTGGATTGAGAGAGCTTCTACCTTAACCCATGCCACATAGCCCCTCTCCCTCCTTCTCCATGCCACTCTCTAGTCCTTTCTCTCCTCTCCACACCTAAGAGGATTTGGGCATGAGTTAGGTGCGATCCAAGCAAGTGAAAGGCAACAGGAAAGAAAAAAGGCAGCACTCTTGTAAGAGATAATGCCTGATCTTCAAAAGCCATTTTGAAGACCTTCAAGATCAGATCCAGATCTAATTTTTGGAGGATAGATTGACAAGAAGAAGATCTCTAGATCCTTTCTGAGTGGATACTGGTAGAAGCCAAATACTTGCGTGGCTATATCCAGAACCTCAAGCAAAGATCAGGATCATCATAGGATAATTGAATTATCCAAAAAAAAGGAATAATTAAATTAGATTTAATTTTATTTATTTTTCTTTTATCAGATCAATAAGATTATATCTGAAGAGTCTCAAATCTAATTAGGATCTTAGAGAAAAATTTTTGAAATACCCCTTTTGATCCAATCAAATCTGAACGAACCTGATCCAAAAAAATAATATTTTTTCCTTCAGGATCTAGAATTGTTCTAGATCTAGGTATTGATATGATCAATACCACTTATGATTAATTTAATTTTAGATTTATATTTACATCATAACATATTATAGATCCTTGATGAAGGATTTTGTAATTTGATTACATGCATGTTGTAGATTAAATAGTTTAATCTATGTCTTCCGCTGCTCTATATTTCGAAAAAGTTTTGAAATCTATGCATCAATCCCTGCATGTTCCTCAACAATATTATCAACCAAAATAAAATCATCAATTTAGAACATAATTTATAAGTCCAGATTTATAAAAATCAAACTTAGAAATAGAATTATAATTCAACATAAAATATAACTATTAAATCCATTATTTTATCCATGAAAATTTAGTATGGTGCTAAAAAAGTAATGAACTTAAATACCAATTTTTTAAATAATTTCATGAAGTGACAACTGCAACTCCATAAGTCATTCAAGATAAATAGTAGACCCTATAATAAGTAATCAAAAAATATATATATATAATTAAGTAAATATATATAACAAAGTTAGAAATGTTGGGAAATATGTCCCAAAACCAATCATCAGTCTGTTGATGGTTGAGCTACTTTATATTTATAATTGATTCATTAATAAATAAAATATATTTTTGATATTTTTTATCATAAGTATTCATCTTTTAACGTACTCCATTATTCTGATGAAGTCCTTAGGACTACTTAGCTTCGATAAAGAGAGGATTTATCAATTAGTTCTTAAATTTGTTCACAACCAAATGATAGACTGTTAATAAGGATGACAGCATCTATCGAGCATAGGTCGTTGTACACCATATAGGTTGGTTGTCCTCTTAACCAAGGAGTGTGAAGATACTAGTATGGCATATAGGTGAGATGTATAGGTACATCATCATTGAACATGACCAACTCTAGAGCATTCTGCTATCGAGAATGTCTCTGATGAAATATAGGTATAAGTATCCCTTTGACCTGAGATCATCTCAGTGATCTGCAAGCAACTCACTGTGCTTTGGTACCGAACTAACTAAATTTTTAATTTAGTAATGAAAGTCTTCTAGGCACAATCAAGTACTTGTGAAGTCAGAGTGTGATCAAGATGGAATTGACCACTCCAAGAGCTGGAGAAGAATGTATCACTGTATTTCAATATAACAAAACCTTGGCTAGGATAATCCATTAGATGGATTTGATATTTTGAAATATAATGTAGACAACCTAATCAAAGTTGACAGTTAAACTCTGAGATGTCCTACGAGCATTTTAATCAAGAGGATGAATTATATAAAAACTATATCCGCATGGGTTCTAAGGATGTTGTTCTACACATTCGACCAAACCGGCCATCGGATACTATTGCTAGATGGTCACTTTGATTGGAATAAAAATCTATTCCTATGCTATCGACTTAGGTTCAGACCTATGAGGTCACACATATTAGAGCTCATGATCTAATCGGATGGTTGATCAATGATCAAGAATCATTCTATGGTTAAACAATCAATACGATTGGTATTTAACCTAGTGCAAGTATTGCAAGAAGCTCGATTAGCAATTAGATTGATAATTGACTTAATTTAATTAAGTCAGAGGACTGAGATTAAGTCTAACTAAGTATGATTTAATTAGATTTGATTTGGACTTGATTGGATCAAGTCTAATTGACTTATTGGATAAGCCAAGTGCAAGGAAGAACTAGTCCTAGTCTAACTAGGACTCGGATCAACCTAATTTTCTAATTTGATTAAAAAATTAAATTAAAATTAAATTAAATTTAATCTAATTTAATTAAACCTTTAAATAGGTTAGGGCCTTATTTAATTGAGTTGGTTTACTCTTGATTTTATTTGGTTAAAAGATCTTGTTTGATCAAGTCAAAATAGGAGTCCTAGTATGACTAGGACTCCCTAATCTTGTGCCAACTTAGCCCACGCCCCCCACATCCATTTTTCTTTATTTTGTGCATGAGATCTCCTCTCCCTGATCATCACGTATGCTCCTCTCTTCCTCCTTTTCTCATAAGGCAATTTGTTGGAAGACCAAGTCAAAAGGGGAGTTAGTTTTACTTTAGGATTCTGTGAGATAGAATCCTTGTTGACCAATTCTTCTCTCCCTTGTGTGCCGCCCCCTCTCCTATTTTTTCTCTACTATTTTCATAATGAGAAAGGAGAATTTTATGCATTCTCCCTTGCTAGATTCACAAAAAAAAATCAAAGGAGGGGTGCCCAAGAGTAGGGCGCCCCAACCACTTGCCAAATCTAGTCCTGCCTTGTATAGTTTTTGACCTAGACAAGGACTTTTTTTTTTATAAATTTTGGATGAATTTTGGATTAATTTTTTTATGAAATATAGAGCCTTGGGAGAAGTTTGGGGTGTACAAAAATTAGAGAAAGAGGGTCCTTGGGCATGGGGGTTCCATAGGCACCAAACTAGGTGTCTAGGTGAGAGAAAAAAGAAAAAGAGGGTCTTCTTCTAGGGTTATTTTATTCTTCATCTCTCCTCCTTATTTTTAGTTTTTTCTAAGAGAGTCTTAGATCAGAAAACTCTTCTCTTTCTTTTCATATTTTATAGAGTCCAAGTTTTGAAGAAGAAAATGTCGAATCGACTGTCAAAGAAGGATCAGCATGGTACTAGTATGCTGTGCTGATTTCCTGCATTGGACTTCAGATTAGAGTTCGTAGGCTCGTGTGGATGACTCCTAGAGGTCAGATGCATGTACGGCTCATGACTTCATCCTCAAGCCTGGATCAGTAAGTTAGAATATCTAACTTGCACAGGTAATAGATCTAATCTATTGATTTTATACCTGCATTAGATGTAGTATAGATCTAGGTTGATGTGATCAACCTTTCCTTCTCCTTTATATTTTTAATTTTTAATTTAATATCATGCATTGATCATGTAATAGATCTAAGGTCTAGATATTTATATATTTATTTAAATAAATACTTAATTTATTTAAGTCTTTCGCTGTTTGATCCTGAAAAGTTTCAAAATATATCCGTAAAATCCTAGATCTGGTTCCTTCAATTGGTATCAGAGCCTAGATTCTTATTACATAATTTTTGTGCATATTTAGATTATTTTTTAGATTAGTTTTAATTTATAATCTAATTATTAAATCTAAAATTAAAAATTTAGATCTCGCGAACTGTCATAAGGTTGTCCTGCTGTAAGGTTTACCCCATACAGTGAAAAGATTATTCTAGTTTATGATGATCTGACTCTAATTATCAATTTATTAGATTTAATTTAATTTTATTTATAATTTAATAGGTTTAAAATAGTTTTATATATAAAAATAAAATATTTTAGATTGCATGGACTGCCATAAGGTTGTCCTGCTGTAAGGTCTACCCCTTATAGTGGAAAGATTGTCCTAATACATGCTGATCATAAAATTTTAGATTAAATCTAAAAAATTTTATGATCTGATTAAAAATATTTTAATCTAATTTTAATCATCATAAATATGTTAGATTTGATCTAGGAAGATTTATGATTGATTATTATTGAAACTATTTCAATTACATGAACCTATTTAGATTAGATCTAAAGTAGTTTCATGTTTATTTTACTTATATATTGATTATGAATCAAACATGTAACTTGGTTGATAGAACCATGTTGTAAAAATATTTTACAAATGTGAAAATCATTTTTGAAAAGCTAAACCTCAATTCTCAGTCCAAAACTTAATTAAAAATTAAGAAGTTATTTAATTAGATTCTATGATTGTAAATTGAAGATCCTATGATACGAATCATAACACATTGGGTTAATGGGTTAGTGGAGATTAGATCCATTAATTGGGTTAGACCTAAGGTTAGATTAAAGAATGGACTTAATTAGAGAATTGACTAAATCTAATCAATTATTGTCTTAGATTAGGTCAAGAATTCACTGAATCAATTACAATAGTTGTAGTTGGTCAAGTTCATATCTTTAACAAGAATCAAGTAGACTTGATTCTTGGCTAAGAGGTCTAGCTCAGACTGTTAGATTGATCTAATCAAGACTAATTAAATCAGTTGGTGTCTAAAATAAGTTTGGCACATACGATCGGTGGTTTTCAATTGGCAGCCCGCTTACCTGGTCATTTTTGATGGTGTCTAAGGCAAGCTTTGGCAGACCCTTCCATCGATCTCACTTACCTGGCCTTCTTGGTGAGATTGAGTTTTGATCAGATCACTTGATAATTTGAGTTGATCCTAGTCAATTAGGTAAATTAGCATAACTGATTTAGGTGCTCTTAGACCAGCCTGTTAGTGATCTCCCTTAAGCTGACTTGGTGAAGCCAGTGGGAGGATCATGACAAGCTGATTAATTTGACCTACTCACTTCTATAAATAAATCCTCTAAAATTATTAGGTTCCTAAAATGAAATAGTTATATGATAACTGGATCATAGCCTCCTATTAAAGTGGATGATAATGGGTCCATCAGTTGGATAATCATTGGAGGCCCAAAGGCCTGGTGCTTATCGATTGATGGAATTATCATTCATTATATGATCTCTTGGATGCATCATTTTAAATGGCGGTTAGGTGGGCCAACCAAAGTTGGGCCTAATCATTCATTAGTTAGATTGGCCAAGTATGGTCATGTTAATAGTTGAACCTAGCTGAACCCTTTTCTAAGAAGGCCAAAGCCAACTGATTAGGGGCTGGGGCAAAATTTAATTACTAGAAGTTGTTTGAAAAATAATTGGTTACGAACCTACCCGTAAATGTACATGGGTGGGCCAACCAAAGTTGGGCTTGTGTATATATGAGGATTTATGGTGCTCCCAAGCCTTGGGAGGCCATGGGAGGAGTCAGGGTATTGGCTTCGAAGATTTTAGGGGCTTGGTTGGTGTTTCAAAGACCTGGGATTCAACGTAAAGTAAGGAACCAAAGTCATAGAATCAAGACTGTAGAAAGAAGATTTTTTACAGGTTAGCTAGCTCAGTCCAAAATTGGGTCGGCTAAGTCTCAGTGCACAGATAAAATAAAGAGCTACACATTCGAGACTGCTGGCACGGCATAGAACTAGACCGGCTCAGTTGCAGATTAAGCCAACCTAGTGGAACTTAGCCGACTCAGTGCTAAGACTGAGCTGGCTCAATGCGTTGGCAGAGTTACATGAGGGTTTGTTTTGGGCTAGGGTCTGGGTTGATCCTAGGGATCTTAAGAACTGGTTTGAGAGATCTTAAGGGGACTAATTCATGTATGGATTGGGTCTAGATCCAAAGGATGAAAGCATGGGAGACATGGGTGTACATAGGCTCGATGAGTGCTTTCATGTATTGGGTTAGCCAGGAAATTTTTTGGTCGGACCTAATGGCTATGTATAAATACATAGGTTATACTAGGATTTTATTATGCTATGAAATACAGATCTTTTCTCTCTCAATTCTCTCTTCTTCTCTTTTCTCTAGTGTAGTTGCCCAAGGTTCTTGAAGAAGCCTTAGAGAGAGGGGGTGCCTCCCTCAAGCCTAAGGAGGGAGGTGCCCCAGCATAGATCTAGATGTTGGATCTATGGTTTGCTGCCCATAGAGAATGTCACAGATTTCTTTAGATCCATGCTAAAGATCAGGAGCTTCCGCAACATGGTATCGGTGCTTGTGATGTCAAGGATGATTAGCATTCGAGCAATATCATGGATCTACAATTTGGTATCAAAGCTAGGTGATGCCTAGGATGTTGTGGATGATAATATGATATCAGAGCTAGGTTTCAAAGCCTGATGGTATATGGAAGGAGCTAGGTTTCAGAGCCTGATGGTGCATGGAAGGAAAGAAGAAGTCATACAAGGTGAAATCAAAAATCTGCATAAGGATTTTACGATATATCTCAAATCTATCTTGTTGTTGCTGTGGTTTGGCCAATCGGGAGCAGTGGATTGAAGGTGGAGGTTGAGAGGTTTGATGAGTAGAGATTTTCTCAGGGTGAAAGGATTTAGTGCATGATTTGCTGATCTATCTTGGTGGAAAGGTTGGGGTGTATGATGATTATGTGACAGGTAGGGAACACTGGAGTGCTGCAGCAGTGCTTCCCTGGAGATGCAGGGCTGAGAGAGGATCAGTGATGCAGCAATCGAGAGAGGTATCTCAATAGAGAGCATCAGGATTCTCTAGGAAGATGGGCAGTGTAGGACTGTTGAAGAGAGGTTTTCTAAGGGATAATGGTTGAAGGAAGGTTGAAGAAGTAATTATACATCCTTCAGTGTCTGGAAGACAGGAAAGTAGTCAGAGATGTATTCAACAGTTCGACTAGAGCACAGATTTATGGAGCCTTGGGGATGATGAAGATGGATGATCCATGAAGGTCCAACAGATTAGGACTAGATGGCTGTAGAGCAGCATAGAGATGAGTCAGGAAGCCCTGGAGTGCTATAGTAGCGCTTTCCTAGAGGCATGGGGCTGAGAGAGGCTTGGTGGTGTAGCAGCTAAGGAGTGTATCTCAGTAAAGAGTGTCAGTGATATCTCAAGGAGATCGAGAGTAGGTCTCAGGGAGAGCCAAGAGGTCTCAAAGAGTGCCAAAGGCATCTAGCAGTTGGGAGGATCATGGATCAGGTTTCTTTTGCAAGAGCATCAGGGAGAGTCATGATTCAAGTGGAGGATGGTTCTCTGGGCGCAACTGAAGCAATGGCTGGTGTGGGGGCAGAAGAGAAGGACTATGATGGAATTCTCTAGGATTCAATCACTGGATTCAGAAGAGTTGGATGAGCTCTTGGGTTTTGGAGGTGCCCGTGGGTTACGAAGGTATCTGAAACAGCTTCAAAGAGGACCATAGAGCATGAAGGATTCAAAAGGGCAGTGACGGTATTCGAGGTGCAGTGGCAGGATCAATAGTGTAGCGTTGAGTGGTTGGCCTTAAGGGACTCGATAACAGAGTCGACTTCTATGGCATCAGGTGGACTTCAGATATAAGTGGAGCTCCGCAATGGTGGCTTCATAATTGGAGAGAAAATTTAACATGAGTTCAGAGTGTCGGTGATGCACAGTTCCAAGTGGAGCGGCGTGTGCAGGTGGACAGACGTAGCTCTGAGGAGATCGTGTCAGGTGGTACAGCATGTCCTGGTGCAAAAATGTTGTAGATTCTCTAGGAAAGTTCAGAGAAAGTGATGCAGCTGCTAAGTAGAAAGGATCCTACAATTTCAGGATGGTGCCAAGAAGCAAGCACAGGTCTTCAGCGGTGGAGGCGGTCATCCCAAAGACCTCAAGGGTGCACAACAGATGAAGGAGATTGGCATAGGTGATGTGTGCATAGGTGCTGTCGAGTGCACAGGGATAGTAGAATCATGCAGGAGGTCATTGCCGAGGAGTTTGCCAAGGCTTGGGAGCATCAAGATGGAGATTGTGAGGATTTATGGTGCTTCCAAGTCTTAGGAGGCCATAAGAGGAGTCAAGGTGTTGGCTTTGGAGATTTTAGGGGCTTGGTTGGTGCTTCGGAGATCTGGGATTCAAGGTGAAGCAAGAAACCAAAGCCGAAGAATTAAGACTGCAGAAAGAAGATTTTCTGTAGGTTAGCCAGCTCAGTCCAAAATTGGATCGGCTAAGTCTCAATGCACAAGCAAAATAGAGAGCTGCGCATTCAGGACTGCTGGCATGGCACAGAACTAGGCCGACTCACTTGTAGACTGAGCCGACCTAGTGGAACTTAGCTGGCTCAGTCTCAGCACTGAGCCAGCTTAGTGCGTGGGTAGAGACTAAGCCAACTTAGTGCGTGGGTAGAGTTACACGAGGGTCTATTTTGGGCTATAGTTTGGGTTGATCCAAGGGGTCTTAAAGTCTGGTTTGAGAGGTCTTATGGAGGCTAATTCATGTATGGATCGGGTCTAGATCCAGAGGATGAGAACATGGGAGACATGGATGTACATAGGCTCGGTGAGTGCTTTCATGTATTGGGTTAGCCGAGAAGTTTTTGGTCGGGCCTAATGGCTATGTATAAATACATAGGTTGTATTAGGATTTCATTATGCTATGGAATATAGATATTTTCTCCCTCAATTCTCTCTTCTTTTCTTCTCTCTAGTGTAGTTGCCCTAGGTTCTTGAAGAAGCCCTAGAGAGAGGGGGCACCTCCCTCAAGCCTAAGGAGAGAGGTGCCCCAGCATAGATCTAGGTGTTGGATCTATGGTTTGCTATCCATAGAGAACCTCATAGGTTCCTTCAGGTCCTTGCTAAAGATCAGGGGCTTTCGCAACATGGTATCGGTGCTTATGATGTCAAGGATGATTGGTATTCGAGCGATATCATGGGTCTACAAGACAGTCTATGTGGATTCTAGTACCCACAAAGGAATTACGATAATTCCTTGGATTAGAGGTAGAGGCTACCAATTCGAATAAATAGTGGAAGAACCTTCTGATTAAAGTCCAAATCTTTAGGTTTAATGAATCAATTACTAATTAGGTTATGTTTTTCCTTGGTGCAGATTTGGCCACTTATCACTCCGATCATTGTTGGATAATGATAAGTTGGTGGGACTCAACTTCGATAGCTGGTACCAAAAATTGAAGATAATCCTGGAGCATGAACAGATTCTATATATGCTGACGGATCCTACACCTAAGAAACTAGCTGCCAATGCATGTGGAACAGTTAGAGACACTTGTTAGAAGTAGCTCAGTGATCGGACCATGGTGCACCGCATCATGCTGGTTGCTGTGAGCAATGAGTTCAGTCGTAGATTTGAGATAGCTCAGCCAAAGGACATGCTTCAAGTGTTGGAGGATTCCTTTAGCACACCTGATGACATGGAGAGGCACAAGACTAGTTGTGCCATCTTCAATGCCAGAATATGGAATGGTGCCTGATAAGTACCATAAATTTACCAATAAAAGTATTAATTTATTAATTAATTTATATTAATTTTTAAAAATTATTAATCAATTTATATATAATTTTTGAGAAATTCATATTTTTATTAATTAAAAAATTAATTAAAAAATAATAAAATTAAAAAATAAAATTTTATTATCAATAGAAAGAGTTTATTTTTTTGATCATAATGAAATAAGTTTCACATAAAACGGAGCTAAAACGAAGAAGATATAAATTTTTAAAGAAATAAAATAAATAAAATTTAAATAAAAAAAGAAAATGACTCAGCCGGCTCCGCAAACCAAGCCACCAAGCCAAGTCAAGCCATCAAAGCCAACTCAGCCATTGAAGCCATCAGCCGGTCCATGATCCAGACGTGGACCGCCAGCTCAACAGAAACCAACGAATCACAGCGCAACAAGTGGCGGACCTAAACCCTTAAAGGGTCCACAGAAATTTATCGCGGCTCACAGGGCAATCTGGTCTTTTCACTTAGTAACAGAGGCATTGATTGGCTGTGGTGTATGGTACGACCGGTCCATGCGGTCCATAAGAACAGTAATTGCGCCATCGGATGGTTGCGGTAGCTTACGGTCAGGATCGGATGGCTGTGGTTATTTTCAGATTTGATTCAGCTTCAGACTTTACGTGGATCGCCATCCAATGGTAGCGCTCGATCCAGGGGATAATCCGATGGTCTAGAACACTCCCGATGATGATCAGGACTCCTGATGCATGATTTATAGCCAGATTTTCTCCATCAACGTGCGATCGAATGGTTAGAATTTAATCCGACCTGATCTGAGCTGATATGCATCCGATTTTGATGATTTTTGGACCGTTGGATTCCTATTGAATGGCTAGATTTCACCAGACTTACTAGAGTCATATTAGAGCTATTTTGATTTAAATTTTATTCGAATATAGTTGTATTTTGATGATTACAAAGGCTATTAGTCCCATATTGTCTTTAGAAATAAATATCCAACCCTCCTAGCTCTATAAAAAGGACCCTAAGCCTCTTGAAATAGATAGATCGGGTGGAAGGAAAGCTAAGGTACAGGGTGGAAGCCAAGCTCTGGGTTAAAGGTTGCTTCAAAGATACAGTACTGAGAAGAAGAGCCAGTCTTCTACGCCATCTCCACGCCTATGCTGATCTGCAATCTCCTTCTAGTTTTCTCTTTCTTTTTCTTTAATTTCTTGTATTAAAATTTTGAATTTTTTTTAATTTCTTGTATTTAAATTCTGCATCTTAATTTTAAATTTAATAAAGAAAGTTTTATTGTTCTTTTTAATTCTAGCTCTTTAAATTAATTATTCTTCATTGCTTTTTAATTTTATTGCAAGTAGTTGCTAAGATCTAAATAGTAGATCTTAGTACCAAATTTATTTTTGCATAATTTAAATTCTACTTTTATTTATAAATATATTTTTTGACTTTAATTTTCAAAAAATTTTTCTTTCTTTTCTTTTAAAAAAATAATAATAAAAATTAAAAGAATCAAAGATTTTAGAAATAAATCATTGCCTCTCTGTGGATTTGACCCGACTCACTACTCTCTTGATAATTTTTAATTAATTTAAAAAGTAAAGAGTCAGATTTAAACTGATAAAATGGTGTCTTAATGACAACATCGCATTCCTATCAAATTTTTGGCATCATTGCCGGGGAGGCATAAAAATTAAATTTTTTTCATTTTTTTGATTTTTTTTACTGCCTACTAATTATTTTTCTTATTTATTTTGTAGAAAAAAAATAGAGAAAAGAACAAGGAAGATTAGGGCACGAACAAAACTCTCAATCCTATTTGGTGAGATCATTCCTAAACCCTAAATCTCTTTCCTTATTTTTAATATTTACTTTATTTTTAAATTAATTAAAAATTACCTACTTAAACCTAATTAAAAATCTCATCACAAGATTAGAAACCCTAATTATTTAGAGCATCCATCATATTAGTTTTATTTTTATTTTTTTTGGTGATTGCTGGAGGCAAGGTAAGCCTTTCAGAATTTAATTAGTTGCATGCATCTAGTTTAAATTGCATAGAACTCTTTGATTGGAAATTTTTTTTTTTTTTGCATATTCATATTAAACCAAATTAAGGGCACAACCCATTAAACAAGATAAGGTAGGGATTTGATCACCCTTCCTTGGCCCACAAACAACCAACCAGCATCCTGCATTAACCCAAACCTTAACTCTTAAAATCAATTAGACATCAACCCTTAAGGATATTCGAGCTCAATAGGATAAGAAACCCTAAGAGTTGAACCAAGTTAGGGTTAATCAATTTGACTGGTGTCTAGGAAAGTGGTTCAGGGATGACTGGGCCCGAAAGGAAGGTGGTTACTTAATTGGTTCCATTCGCTTACCTGGCCAAGCACAATTGGTGTCTAAGGCAAGCAACGGGGGGACTCCCACCGACCTTACACTTACCTGGCCAGTTGATTGGCTAATCCTCTACTTGGAGGGCTCGAAGGTGATCTTGGCAGTTAGGAGCTATCTAGACCTAAGGACAACCCTTAGTCAGGATTGATTGCCTAACTTGTTTGCTAAATAACATCAAACATAAACCATAAATTAACTCTTCTCTCTATCATCTCCAGATTTAAGACTCCTTAGGATCTTTCTTTAGAACCCTCTTCTTTCTTTCTCTCCTTCTTTTCTTAAAAATAATAAAAAAATTTAAAAAATTTAAAAAAATAAATAATAATAAATATATATATATATCTTGAACCATATATCAGATTGCACTAGTACATGCACGGTAAAAGATCGCTTTTACCTGACCTAGTTAAACCAAATCCTGAAATTGAAAGACTAATTCATTTAAGACCAGATAATCAAATGGCTGAAAATCATGAAGAACCACCTAGGCAGATGAAGGAATACTTTATTCCTTCCACCTACAACCCATCGACTTGCATCCACATACCTGATATCCCTGCTAGCCACTATGAGATCAAGTCGACCACAATCCAGATGCTCCCATCTTTTTATGGGAACACCAATGAAGACCCTTACAAACATCTGGATGAATTCTTAGAAATCTGCTCTACGGATAAAAATTCAAGAATTTTTCTGATGATGCCCTTAGACTGACCTTGTTCCCTTTCTCATTAAAAGATAAAGCCAAGTACTGGCTTGGCACATTAGGAAGAACAATTCAAACATGGGCAGAGATGCAACATGAATTTCTTAAGAAATTTTATCCCATAGGACGAACCAATACTATGAGGCGAGCCATCACAGGATTTGCTCAGCTTCCAGGGGAACAAATTCATGAATCATGGGAAAGACTTAAGGAACTTCTTAGAAAATGCCCACACCATGGTCTATCTAAGTGGCAAATTGTACAAGCTTTCTATGAAGGTTTAGGAGATCAATATAAGCAGATGGTTGATGCATCCTGTGGAGGTGCATTCATGAGCAAAAGTGAGGATGAAGCTTATACCTTATTTGAAACCTTAAGTGAAAACTCTATTAACCATGCTTCATTATCCTCTTATGAAAGATCAATTTCTCAACAAAAATGGGCAGGAATTTATGAGATCAAAACTCCAGAACTTAATTCTAAGACAGACTTGAACATAATAGCACAAAAATTAGATAAAGTCGATCTTATTGCCCAGAAATTAGATCAATTCCTAAATCTAGGTCAACAATCTCCTGCACAATACACACCAGCTTCTAATTATCAGGAGATTTGCTCTATTTGTGCTAGTCCAACACATCATGTAAGCGAATGTCCCACGGCTGCACAATTACCACCTCTTATCCAAGAACAAGTCCAAGCTGCTCAAGGTTACTCCAAACCACTTAATGACCCATATTCAAATTCATATAATCCTGGTTGGAGAAACCATCCTAATTTCTCTTGGAAACCACAACAGACTCAGGCTCAGACCCAAATCCCACCAGTTCAAAATTATCAAAATAGGCCCCAGTACCAGAACTATGCCTATAATAAGGGACAACCTAGTCAGTCTTCTCAACCACTGCATTATAATCAGCCCTCATACCCACCTCCTCATCAACAGACCAATCTAGCCGATGATAAATTCAATCAACTTCAACAATTAATTCTAAGCCAACAACAATCAATTGCCAGGCTAGAAGCTCAAATAGGATAATTAGCTGAGTCTAGCATGAGGAGAGAACTAGGTCAATTACCAAGCCAACCAATTGCAAATCCTAAAAACAATCCATCCAATGTCTATCAACCACCTGGATTTACTCATCCATCTAACATTCCACCTAAGAATCCCCAATTAGAAAATGCCTAAAGCAATATCTGAACTTAGAAGTGGTAGGATTCTTAAGGACCCATACCAAGACCAGGTGATAGAGGCCAATACTGATGTTAGCCAAGATGAGAAATTTGAAGAAGAGGTTAGTACTGAAACTAATCATATAGAAGAACCTGAGCTTAAGACTGGTACTGACACTGATAAGATAGATAAAGGAAAAGAAGAGAATAGATGAATTAGTCTGAGACTATAAACCCAAAGCCCCATTTCCCTTCGGCCTTAGAAGCAGGCTCTTCTCGTAAAAAGCAAGAAGCACGCAACAAGGAGCTAATGGAACTATTTAAACAAGTTCATATTAATTTACCCCTCCTCGATGCAATTCAGCATGTCCCAGCCTATGCTAAATTTCTTAAAGAACTCTGCACCCAAAAGCATGAGCCACGGAACCACCAAAAGAGTTATGCTATCCGAGGATGTAAGTGCGGTCCTGTTAAATCCAATACCTCAAAAGATGAAAGATCCTGGTGCACCCTTAATTTCATGTGTTATAGGAGGTATAACCTTTAACCGAGCATTACTAGACTTAGGAGCTAGTGTGAACCTACTTCCAACCTCGGTTTATGAAAAATTTGGGATTGGAGAATTAAAACCCACATCAGTTATTTTGCAATTAGCTGATAGATCTATAAAAACACCGCATGGTTTGATTGAGGATGTTCTAGTTAGAGTAGACAAATGTTATTTTCCTATAGACTTTCTCATACTTGACATGGAACCATCCCAAGAGCTGAACCAAAATCCCATAATTTTAGGACGTCCATTCTTAGCAACTGCCAATGCCAATATCAACTGTAAAGACGGGAGCTATGGACATTTCTTTTGGGAATCAAAAAGTAAGAATTAATATTTTTAATACCCCAAAGTACACCCAAGAGGAGGAAGACTGCTTTGTAATCAATCAGGTAGATGAAATAGTTGAATCTAATTCCTCCTTAGATTTACTGCAAGATGATGAACCCACTGAAGAAACTCAAACCCAGGAAGTAAATGCCCTGCTTAATTCACCTCAACCATCACATTCATTACCTTGGTCAGTGAAAGTTGAGCCCTTACCCGAGCGAAAAATTGAACCATTACGTCCTTCAATTCAGGCCCCACCACAACTTGAACTAAAACCTTTACCTGAATCACTTAAGTATGTATTTTTAGGATCAAAGAAAACCCTACCAGTAATAATTGCTTCCAACTTAACTACTGAACAGGAAAACCAATTGGTAAATATTCTAAAAACATATAAGGAGGCCATAGGGTGGACCGTCGCTGATTTAAAAGGAATTAGTCCATCAATATGCATGCACCATATTTATACAGAAGATAATGCCAAACCAACTCGAGAGATGCAAAGACGGCTTAACCCTAACATGCAAGAAGTAGTCAAGAAAGAGGTAATTAAATGGTTAGATGCTGGAATTATTTATCCTATCTCTGACAGCCACTGGGTGAGTCCCACACAAGTTGTTCCAAAGAAATCTGGACTTACGGTTGTCCGCACTGAACATGAAAACTTAGTACCAACACGACTTTCCACTGGATGGCGTGTCTGCATAGATTATAGAAAACTCAATACAACCATCCGAAAAGATCACTTTTCCTTACCCTTTATCGATCAAATCCTAGAAAGACTAGCAGGCCAACAATACTTTTGCTTTTTAGATGGATACTCAGGATACAATCAGGTAGCAATCTATCCAGGAGATCAGGAAAAGACCACCTTTACATGTCCCTATGGAACCTTTGCTTTCCGTAGAATGCCATTCGGATTATGTAATGCACCTGCGACTTTTCAAAGGTGCATGATGTCAATATTTTCAGACATGATAGGAGATTTCTTAGAAATATTCATGGATGACTTTTCAGTCTTTGGAGAATCTTTTGAGAGTTGCCTCAATAATTTGAAGAAAATATTAAAATGATGTATTGAGGCTAATCTAGTGTTAAGCTGGGAAAAGAGCCACTTCATGGTTCAAGAGGGGATCATTTTAGGACATATAGTATCTAAGAAAGGGATTGAGGTAGATAAAGCTAAAGTTGAACTAATTTCTAAACTTCCTCCTCCCACTTCTGTCAAACAAATTCGATCTTTTCTTGGCCATGTAGGATTCTATCGTCGCTTCATCAAAGAGTTCTCTAAAATTTCTCGTCCTTTGTGTAATCTGCTCGCTAAGGATGTTTCTTTTAACTTTGATGAAAATTGTCTTAAAGCTTATGAAATCTTAAGAGAAGCTGTGACCAAAGCTCCAATCATACAACCTCCTAACTGGTCACTACCTTTTGAAATTATGTGCGATGCCTCAGACTTTGCCATAGGAGCTGTCCTGGGCCAAAGGGTAAACAAATGTCCTGTAGTGATCTATTATGCCTAGTAGAACTCTGAATGAAGCACAAATGAATTATACCACCACTGAAAAAGAGTTGCTAGCCATTGTGTTTGCCCTAGAAAAGTTTAGATCATATCTATTAGGATCAAAAATCATAATTTACTTGGATCATTCAGCCTTGAGATACCTGCTCTCAAAGAAAGATGCTAAACCATGATTAATTAGATGGATCTTACTGCTACAAGAATTTGATATTGAAATTCGAGATAAGAAGGGATCTAAAAATGTTGTAGCAGACCATCTGTCTAGGATCCTAGTTAAAGATAGTGAACCTGTATCAATCAGAGAATCTTTTTCAGATGAACAATTGTTAACAGTTTCACATACAAAGACTCCTTGGTTTGCAGATATTGTCAATTACTTAGTCATAGGATAAATTCCTGATGGCTGGTCTAAGAATGAAAAGGATCGATTCTTTGCTCAAATCAAATATTATTTTTGGGAAGATCCTGAGCTTTTTAGAATTTGTGCTGATCAAATCATTCGTAGATGTGTTCCTGAATCTGAACAATGGAGTATCTTACAATTTTGTCATACCCTTGCTTGTGGAGGACATTTTTCTGGACGAAAAACTATGGCCAAAGTATTGCAGAGTGGTTTTTATTGGCCAACATTATTTAAGGATGCCCATACTTTTAGTCAGGAGTGTTTTAAGTGTCAAGCCTTAGGGAATATTTCAAAGAAAGACATGATGCCTTTAAACCCCATCTTAGTAGTAGAAATTTTTGATGTATGGGGAATTGATTTTATGGGACCTTTTCCACCTTCCAATGGATTTGAATACATTTTGGTAGCTATCGATTATGTTTCTAAATGGATTGAAGCAATAGCAACACGAACCAATGATCATAAAGTAGTCTTAAAATTTATTCAGAAGAATATCTTTTCTAGGTTCGGATTTCCACGTGCTATCATTAGTGATGGAGGTACCCATTTTACAAATCACCAATTTCGAACTTTATTACGAAAATATGGGGTGACACATAAGATAGCTACACCATACCATCCGCAAACAAGTGGCCAGGTAGAAGTCTCTAATAGGAAAATTAAGAATATCTTACAAAAGACTATTAGGCCTGATCGAAAAGATTGGTCAGATCGATTAGATGATGCATTATGGGCCTATAGGACAGCTTATAAAACCCCTATTGGAATGTCTTCCCTATAGATTAATCTATGGAAAAGCATGTCACCTTCCGGTAGAACTTGAACATAAAGCATATTGGGCAATAAAATAATTAAATTTTAATTTAAACCAAGCTGGTTCCAATCGGATGTTACAATTGAGTGAATTAGAAGAATTAAGGCAAGAAGCTTATGAAAATTCAAAAATCTATAAGGAGAAAATGAAAGCCTTCCATGATAAACATATTTCAAGGAAAAACCTTTGAACCAAATCAACAAGTCTGGTTATTTAACTCAAGGCTTCGATTATTCCCTGAAAAATTAAAATCCAGATGGGATGGACCTTACATAGTTAATCATGTATTCCCACATGGTGCAATCAAACTCTATGATCCCAGGACTAAAAATTTTTTTAAGGTAAATGGCCAAAGGCTTAAACCATATATCGAAGGGATATCATTAAATCGAAACATTGATCAAGTACAATTAATAGAACCATAATGAATTAAACTGCATTTTGTCTGGCTGAAGATAATAAACTTAGCGCTTATTGGGAGGCAACCCAATACTTTTTGAATCTAATTTATTTTTTTCTTTTTAGGCTAAGCTAGAGAACCAAAAAGCTGGAGAAGGATCATAAGCTTCAAGACCCATGCTAAATAAATAAACATAATTTACACCCTTTTATTTATTTTCCCTCTCCATTGAGGACAATGTCAATTCAGTTGGGGATAAAATAATAATAAATAAATAAATAAATAATAAAAAAAAATAAAAAATAATAATAAAAATATA